>JASHHO010000082.1:0-284392 GCA_039763685.1 Aspergillus micronesiensis | reverse complement strand
GGGGTTTAATTTTGCGGCGTGGAGAGCTCCTTCGATGACTATGTGCATGTCGGGGAAGAGGTTTGGGAGCAGTGTTGACCTTCTTTTCTTTACTTTCCCTCCCTCTAACTCCTTCGTTTCCCCTTCGTCTTCTGCTAGCAGTGAGAATCCGATAGACACAAATGCTAAAACATTAGATCCCCATGATCCCCCACCAGACCCAGACGAAGACCTCAACGCCAATCCTCCTGGAGGTCAAGGAAACTACTCCATGGTGAACCCCGTCACGGGCCTACCGCAACCACCCTTCCCAGCGGGAGGAGGCATGGGCATGGGCATGGGCATGGGCATGGGAGGGATGCCCATGAATCCGGCTGTAGCTGCAGCCAGTGCCGCTGCGATGGGCGGTCCTATGCTTCCGCCGGGCTTTGACCCGGGGACGCTTCCTATGCGAGCGATGTTGGCGAAGCAATGATCCTTTCCTTGCGTCTTTTCTGGGTGCATGGTACTATGGGAGGTGGAGTGGGAGTTGTCGATGGGGGGTAGATAGACTAGAAGGATCTGATTATAAGCATTTCATTGTATATCCGTTCAAATTCTGAACACAATATTGGTAGTAGTAGGTATACTGTTAGTGCATCATTGGCAAGATTAGTACGACGAAGCAGTGCAGGTTTGCCCCGTGTCTAATGAGCAACGAGTCAATACTATCCTACACCATGCAGTCAGAGGTAGCTTCCTTGGATCCCTGCTCAGTTCCCTAACTATATCGAACTTAGGCATCGGCCATTAAAGCTGCAAACCAGCTCAGTATCCACTTTACCTGGCTTTGGCGGCATTACAGCAATCCTCTATGCTTTTTAAGAGTCTTACTTCTTACTTCCGTAAAAAGCTATTTGTTGGCACATATACTTCAACTTTCTGTTCATTTGGTATTTAGTTCATCTCTAATAGAGACAAGATTTATGTATTATAGAAGTCAAAACAAGAAATGATCACCAATATACATCTGTCCGACCAACCACATGCATATACAGATTCTGGTGACGATCCATCCGGATCTATAACTTGGCCCAAGGAATTTTTGGGAAGTAGAGGTTGGCTCTAGGCCACAGGGCGAGGAATAATGTCGGGTGGGCTCGATTCGGTCCGTACAAGGACCGGGACAGCATGCCTCTCGTGATTTGCCCACGAAAAGTCCAAGATCTGTCATAAACTAGTGTACTCTCCAAACCGGAGTAATCACCAGCCAAAGATCTCTCCAACGCTCAGAATGCTGTACCGTACACCAAACACCGAGACAAGCATGAGAATGATGTCGACGACACCCAGTACAGCAGCTCCCATCATAAAACGGGGCTGAAAATTCGGTACAGCATCAGGTGACGGCGCAGGTGTCCCGCCCACATAGTGGTTGCCAGTTAATAGTGGCAAAGTAGAGCATATAGGTGCATGCGGCTTGCACCACATCGGAGAGAATCTTTACAGCATGATTTGTCGATTTGCCTGGAGCGCCCGTCGGGATTGCTCGTTCAGTTGCAAGGGCCGTTTCCAGAGGACAGTCAGGGGAACAGCAATAGCGGTGAGAATTTGCGCTCCGAAGGTGTTCAGGATCACAAGAAGCGGAGACCAAGGGTATTTCACGGAAGAAAGAGGGATGAACGCTGTCTCCACTGTATGGTGCTCAGAACAGCTGGTGGCCTGTTTTAAAGTAGTAGAAGGAACCCAACAGTGCCAGAACGACAGGGCCAATCGCCGAGTTGCTCAGGACCAACGCGTTGGTATCAAGAATTTCGAGTAGAGAGAGGATCTGCCAGAGCAGTAACCCAATGGCACCCTGGCCCATGGGCTTCTGCATCAGGACTATCGCCAGACAGAAGTTGATCGCAAGAAGGAAGAAGCGAGTTCCGTGGATATTTCCAAATCCAAGAATGGTGACGGTCGTTCTTCCCGGTTGCTGGGCGGGTACAGGCGATTTATTCTTGGGCTCCGGCTCAGAAGCGCCCTTCGAGACGTTGATGCTCACACATGGCTTTGAATAGATGAAAGCCGTGGTGCCAGCAGCAAAGGCAAGCGCAAGCACAAGCTGTGCTAAGAACGTTCGAGTCATTTTTAACGTCTCCTTGCTCAACGGAAGCCATTCCCCATCGTCTGCTCCTTCAAGCAACCAGAAAAGAGAAGTAACGAACAGTCCAAGCCGGAAACCAATCCCAATCCACAGAGTGGCCGCTCCTTCG
Source organism: Aspergillus micronesiensis (assembly GCA_039763685.1). Lineage (NCBI taxonomy): Eukaryota > Fungi > Ascomycota > Eurotiomycetes > Eurotiales > Aspergillaceae > Aspergillus > Aspergillus micronesiensis. The sequence goes on along the minus strand of JASHHO010000082.1, from coordinate 282,176 downwards.
TGTAGGACTTGGAGCCGGCGTAGAAAGACTTGACTACCGCGGAAGAATAAGGGTGAGCAAGAAAGGAATGGCGAGCTGCCACGGAGCAGAGGTAGATGATGTCGCAGAAGCATAATAGGTGGAACGGCAGAAAGGCATCTGCTCCTCGCGGCACAGCCGAGAGAAGGATGCAACTCTTCCAAGGAGGACAAAGATGATAGAGTGATAAACTCCCAAGACTCTATCGGCGGTAGTCTTTTGGCGCATCGAAGAGACACCAGATACAACGCCAAAAGTGGTAAGGAAAAACAGCAGAATCTCATCCTCCCAGATCGTGTACGAATTCGATGCGAAGCCAATGGACTGGGAGACAGTGAAGACGAGGGCGAGCCAGCCCCACAGAGACTTTGGTAGAGGGAGCTCCAATCCGTTTGAAGGTTTGAAGATTGACCATGCGCCGCCACAATACTTCCTCCTGTGGCCAATAGGACCACTGACTCAATGAATGCCATACCCAATACTCCAGAGAGGTACAAGAGGAGCCCAGAGGTGGCACCAAATCCTGAACCCACTGCAACGGACCTCAGCAAGGAATCAGTGAGGTCTGTTCTGTCAGCGCGGATTCCACGTGCATAGAACACGAGCAGAACAATCGCAGCGAAGAGAATGCCAATCCTTGGACCATGCTTGGGACGTCAAATTTCGCCCACAACCCACGGCAGATATCTAGCGTATGCCGTTGGTATTGTCTGTAAAGATCGTAGACAGGCGGGATTGCTGGCGAATTTGACTTTTCTCCCTTGGGCAGCTGTTTCCATCCATTTTCAGCCGACTCCCACAGGCCCAGGGATTTAAATTCTTGGCCATCGTCGGCCCCCCGGCTGACCGCATACTCATGCTGGTATCGCTTGATCTGTGCGGATGTCAGGCGATTCACAGCAACCAGGTTCTTCCAATCATTTCCTTTAGGACCAGCAAAGGCCTCTTCGATCGGCGAACCAAGGTTGTTGAAGGGGATGGGCATGCCGAGAAGCAGCGACAGAGTTGGTACCAGGTCGATCTGGGGTACGAAACGCTCTTGTGCGGACTTTGGCGGGGGTACGGTTTCCGAGCTGGTACGTCCCGAAAATACCCTTCTTCGAATACATCCAAAGAGCGGCATTAACTTCATCGTCCGATTCTCCGCCATGATCACCCTTCGAGTCCATTCCGTGATCGCCCATGACAACCAGCAGCGTGTCATCGTCCACTTGCGCAATGAGATCGCGAATGACATTGTCCATCTGCCTCAACTTTGCTCCCATGGCGGGATGATCCGGCCATATCTGTGGCCAGCATGGTCAACGCCCAGATAATGGCCAAATATCACATCCCACTTGGTCGAGTTCTGCGGGTGCAAAAGAGGGAACAGGTACTCATTCACACCATTGTCGACAGTGTGCAAGTCCCACACGTTGAACGAGTCAAAAGCATGCGTGAGGTTGGCATCGAAGTAATCAGGGAATAGAGCATGCCACGTATCGTCACCAAGATGGACCAAGTTCTTTCCTGCAGCCCGCAACTGAGCCACCAAGTTATCTTCGTCAATAGCAGTTCCAGCAAAGTTGGAACCAGCGTCAACGAAGGTTGGCAAAGTTCCAGTTGTGAGACCCTTAAGACGCCTGCAAAGTTGTTGTAGGAGGATCCGCAATGAAAGGTAGTAAGAACGCATTCTCCGGTGTGCTGACTGCAGTCTCGTAAAGGACAGGAATGTTATCATGGTACAAGTGGGCCGTTTCGCCCTCGGCCTCTGTGCAAATGGGACGGTAAAATCATATCGCAGAGCGTCAATGATGATCACAATGGCCTTGTCGAACGTTTTCTCATGCCAACATCCCTGATTTTTGCCGAAAGTGACCGATTGTGGCGCCGAGTCGCCAAATGGGAGCACATCGCAGGACGACTTGTTTTCCAGAACCATTCGAGTCAGGAGGAATCCCTTGGTGAAGTAGAATATTCCGGCAACATGTAACAAACTAATTGTAAAAGAATATCTTATCAGCAAGTGCGCCTGTATGAGAGGGCAGCTCCAGGTGCGGGGAGAGCTCACAGTAGCCATCCAAACACCCCGAGTAAGCCGAGGTGCTTTTTCTTGAACTCGTTCTCCATGCCGTTCATGAAGCTCTCTTGCGCAGGTCCACTCCGTCCCATCCTCTTCGATTGCATCGCCGACAGAGCTTTCGGAAGCGGCGCTTTTCGAGTATCGTGATGCGCCGAGGACTGCGGGAACGGGGTTTGCGGGGACGACTCCGAAGTCGAGGGGTTATTCAAGCTGGCGGCTTCCTGGATCGATGCCATTTTAGCGGGTTGACGAAGTCGTCGTCGTTCGAATGCAGCTTTAGGGGCACAGGCGGGTGTCCCGGGCCGGTGCGATCAGGGACCTTCAATTGACCAAGGTGGCCCCTTTGGAATTGGCGCAGGATGGGAGATTAAGGCTCTTCAAAGATTGAAAGAACCATCGGATTGAAGAGAAAAAGGGGTTCGTAGAAAAAAAAGTAAAGACAGCTCTTGCTAAGAGCTCCTGGTTCCTTTACTTTTTTTTTCTTTCCGAGAGCTGTCGGACGGGCTGGTCAGGGAGCTCAGTGCGAACACATGGTCAGGACGACAGCTCAATCCGACATGTGAACATAAGCTGGGGACGGACAGGTAAGACCAGCGGGGTGGGAGAGGAGAGAAGGAAAGGAGAGCAGGTTGAGCAAGCAAGAACAAAAAAGCCGCATCGAACGCTTCCGCACATCCCAAATCTCGCTCCCCGTGACGTTGGGGAATCGGCGCGTTCGGCAGGCCCAGTTGAGAATTTGTCGCCCCTGATTGGCCCGCGCGGCACGGAACATCCAGAACCCTGACACCGTGGGGACCTTCCTGATTAGGATATCTATTTACTGCATCAGGCAATTCCACCCTCCGCAGACCATCGGTCGACGATCAACCGTCACTTGGCAAATTTCACCACTATTGACCAGCTAGATAGCTCACTATCGGACGAAGTCCGGCAAGTGGGTTACTGGAGCAGCGGACAAGTGGCATCCCGACTACGAACGGGCAGAGCAGATCGTGTAGGAAACAAAAGGCCAAATAAGGCATCAGATTGTGACAAGCATCCATATACAAACACCACAAAAGGACTGACCAATGTGGTAAAACTAGTTACATACATTATCCAGCTGTAAGGCACCCTAGAGGCAGACCGAGAATTGTAGGGGCGGAGGTAATATAATAGTAGAATCGAATGGGAAAAAGGTCCAAGAATGGAGTAGAAAGTAACAAGTGCTTCCCAAAAAAAAAAGGTGCATAAACGTCTTCTCACCCTAGTGACGTGGCAGGGTGGAAGGTTAAAGTGACCAGGCACAAGAAATGAACGCCTAAAGATTGAAGTAAACGATGGACAATAGCAACAAATTGAAGGAACCAGTAGCCCCGTGCTATACACAATTCGGCTTCGGTGAGTCTCAGTGAGCTCCTCGGGTTGATCCAAAAATTCTTAGGCTCATACGAGGCAGAAGCAAATTCAGATCCCCGAAGAAAAATGGGTATGTCGCAAGACAGATGAATTAGTCGGTGTATGTGCAAGTCGCGAAAAGTACAACAAAGCGACAGAGCCGGAGGTAACGATGGCAAGAATGAGGCAGGTTTCGCTGAGGTATCGTCATGGTTCAGTCATCGAAGAGGACAAGGAGGTATTGGCTGATCGAGGGTATCAATAGACGAGAATATATATTGGCGAAATGTGTATTGGCAGTGATCAAGACCATCGGTGTGCATCCTCCTTCTCCTTCAGCCCCCCCATGCGCTCAATGTCCAGCGACTGGAATCGCTCAGCATCACTGGTCTGGTAGGGAGGCAGCTCCTCGTTGCAAGGCTCCAGTCCAACGCCGCCCGAATCGCTGATTCTCACGACCACAACGCGGCCAGACTTGCGCTTGCCCGACTCGTCTTCCTCCTCGGGAAACGTGATGCGGATTTCGGGGATGGGGCTTGGCGGGGGGCTCGAGGAGTTCTCAATCAGGCTGCGCTTCTCGTCGTAGACCAGCACGGACTCCGTCTTAGCATACGGAGGTGCGGAAATAGTCAGGCGTCGATGGTGAGTCGTGCATTCGCCGTTATGGATGGGGAGATCGGATTGCTTGCGGTTCTGGCGTCTGCGGCGGATCACCAGCAGAGCACCGACGAGAAGGAGACCGACAAGAACGAGAACCAGCAGAGAAATCAAGAGATCGACCATAGCGGGCGTCAGTCCACCACTCTGATCGTCGTCGCCACGGCGGGCAAGTCGTCCTAATGAGTACATCGCGTTGGAAGCAAGCGGTTGGATGTCCAGAATAATTGTCGAAACGGCAAGATCCTCACTGTATCCGACAGAGGGGTATCGACAGGAGGTATAAGTATAATTCAGGAATCGAAGTCGTTCTGCCGTGCCTCCCGTTAGCGTCCGGCACTTCTCAGTATGGTTTCGTCCACTACTCACAGAGTCCCAGCAGGTTGGTTTCAGGCGGGAGAATAGGCAAGAATCGAATAGTTTCGTTTCTGAATTTCTTTTTTAGGCGAATAATTGTCGTGATTGCAAGGAGAGAATGGCTTGGGTCGGTTGGTGGTTTGGTGGCCGGTCGAAGTGAGTGACGGTGGTTTCTGTGGCAGGGAGCGGATAATCGACCGGGCGGGTACGATAGGAAAGAACGGCAGCAAGGTGAGCAGCTGAAAGAGTGAAGCCGACACCTGCTTGGGGGAGGAGTGTAACGAGAGGAAGGAGGGAGAATGAGGAGGGGAGGAAGGGGCTGGAGGTATGGGAATGGGATGGGATGGGATGGAGAGAAGGAGAGGGAGAAAACAAAAAGAGGAGACAGAGACAGGGCGAGGAGAAGCGAGCGAGCAGGGTGGGCAGGAACGAGGCGCAAGGGCGCCTACGAACAGGGCCAGAACGTCCAGCCGTGACACTAAGCATGAGGGGGCGTGTTTGTTTGGTCCCGTTCCAGCCTGGCGTCACCACTACTTTCGCCGGCGAACCGGCGTTGGGGCGGCCCGCCTATCAGCGCCCGCCGTGCCTGAGCGACCCCGTTCCTGCAGCACCGCGTCGCGCGGTGGTTGGCCGGTGCCCCTGTCGATTCCTGCTAGTCCATCCCCCATTTGGCCTGCTGGCTGGTGAGGGTGTCTATCACGCTCCACTTGGGGTCGTTTTCCTTCTTCTTCTTTTTTTGGCTGCTCACGCTTCTGTTTTACCCCTGAACGGTGACCGGCCGCCTCATCGCTTCCATAAATAACCTCGAGTGGAACTGTCCAGAGCACACGACCTGGGACGATGTACGAGTACATAATCTTCCTCCGCGCTTGACAGATGCTCTTCACCCAAAAGCTAGAAAGACCTTCTTAGCCCCGGTCCCCTGTCATTTCCCGGTCTGATAACCCGGGCTACATCATCACGCTGGCGGGTGTCACTCCTGGCCCGAACAAGTGGGAGCCGAGCCTTGCCGTCTGGCATATGATTTCACTTGTGTGGGGTCATGGCTTGATCAGAACCCCATCGGATTCATTTCACTTTCTGGAAGGCTGTGTTGATGGGTCTGTCGTTGCGGGCAGTTTAATTAGCAAGACATAACATTCTCTTCGTCAAAGTCGAGGCCCGCCCATTACTCGCGCTTCTCCTCTAGAACTTGTGGCATCAAGACACCACCAACACGTCCCAACGGCGCGATCACCTACGACTTGATGATGGGCGCAGTCAGTGTCGGTATCCTTCAAAAAGATTAATGACATGATATGATATGGTAGCCATGATAACCCACAATATATTGCATTGCCGTAATTCCGATTCCTCCGAAAGTATACTTCCAGAGCTTTGGAATATTCCTCATGTCACGTTACATATCTTGAACCATTGCCATGTTGACCTATTTCTCACCCACTCGATCCCTACTATGTATCTCGACTGAAACCCACCGAACTCCCTCGAACACACATGGTACTCACCCGAGTTCTATTTACAATAGAAACAAGACACCGAATCCAATGACGCAGTAAACACCCCTTGGATATATATTTACTCACCTGACGAAACTGGCCGATCAACTTGAAGAACTGTCTCGGAATGCTGACTAGCCTAGTCTAGACAAGGCATAACAAAGTGATCTCACACGGATCTTCTCTATCGATCGAAATTAGTTATGAAACATGCACATCATTGCTTGGATTGCCACCATATGTCAACTGTTTCCAAGTCCTTCAGTTTCGCGAATCCCTTCCATGTTCTCCCTCTCCTTGAACCACCGACCCCTGTGGTCTCAAGGGGAAACCATACCAAAACGCCTCCGCGTGCGATCGATCAATATGATGTATGAGATCCATCTCCCTGGCAATACGGGAGCAGATGGCCCTCCCGTCTGGATTAATGATGATTCATCGATGAGTATTCAAGGCCCCTCGGATAACACCAGTCACGTAGACAACTAGGGGTGACATCCTTGTATGGTGTCGTTCGTAGCCACAGACACTTATGTACTATGCTCTTGATGAGCGCTGAAATGTGCCCATTGAAGCTCTCGTCAGAGTCTTTTAGGGAACATGGGTGAAATGCCTTTGATAGACTCTTCATTGCATTAGAAGCTTGCTACATACATATAGAGCGTATATACCTCCAAGACAGCTCTATTCCTGTCTTTCTTGAGCGTAAATCGGAGTCACCTCAAATCCTAGAGCTCTCCACATTGAACTTCCTCCAAAGCGCCGGAAACACTTCCATAATTCTCTCAACATCCTTGACACAGTTATAGCCATGGAAGCTAAATCGGACTCTCTCCTGACCGTTCCACGCAAGAACCCCAACCTTGCTCATCGCATCCACAATCTCCGAAGCGCCCGCACAGACAACCGTCACACTCGCACCATGTTTTGCTTTGTCCGTCGGCGTGGCAGAGACGATGCCCTCCCGCTGCAGCCGTTCCAGCAGCGTCGACGTCAATTCCTGCACATGGTCCTCGATATCCTTCACATCCCACTGGCCGAGGAAGTCCAAAGCCCCCCGCAAGATATAGATGGACAGATGGGCAGGATTCCCCCGATTGAAACACATAGCATCACCCCGAACGTCAAGACGGGTCGTAGCATACCGTGGCCGAACCGCCATAAAGCCGAGAGTGCGAGCCACCGGTAGCAGGTTTCCAATCCGGCATCCTCTCTTGGTTCCAGTATGCGATTGCGGCTCCAGTCGTACCTAGTAGCCACTTATAACAAGCGGAGAATGCAAAGTCGGCAACAGACGCATCGATAGACGTATACCCAGCAGCCTGGGTGAAATCCACAAGGAGGATCGCTCCAACCGAATCAGCGAGCTGTCGATAGAACGAGAGGTCGACCCGCGTGCTGTCGAAATACGAAACGTAGCTAATGGCAATGACGCGGGTTTTGGCATCTACCACATCCTTGAGACTGCCGGTATTGTAGTAGCGCATTTCCGGGCGTTTAGCGTCGGGTCCATGCTTCTGTTGATATTGTTGGCTCTTGAGCGCGAAGGTCCGACTATACTGGGGAACTCGTCGACGTGGACACAGACGTTATCGCCCTCCTCCCAGTCCAGGACTCGAGGACTATCGAGACGCCCGTCGGCGACGCTTGGACTGAATCCGATCTCTCTGCTGGAAACCTTCCAGGATTGGGCGATCAGACCTCGAACTTCGTCTAGGTACTTGGTTTGCTCGATGCGGCCGTGATGTCCAGCAGATTTTTCGCTGATGTACTTTGTGAAGGCGTCTTGGTGGGCTCGAAGAGGGAGACTTTCACCGGCGCAACAGACGTGAGATGTTCCGGGGATGGTGTGGAATGAATCGAGTGAAAAGAGAGGCTGGTTCGCCATTTTCTATGCCTGTACCTGGGGATTCTTTTTTCCACGTCTGTCACAGCAGAATCATATGCTCTTGTTTCCTTCTATATCTAGACAGTCAAGAGAGCAAAGCTTCTCATGGAATTGATGAACGGTGAGTAGACATATATATTGCATGTGGAGTTTGTCCGCTTTATATTGCACCACCAATACGAGAAATTACTAATGCGATGTGGGGGCAGTGAGTCACCACTAGCTCTCTATATATGTACTTCTTAAAACAAGGAAATCAATCTGACAGCAATATATGCGATGTATCAAGGTCTACGCTCCATTTATGTTCCGTGGAGTACCTGAGTCGATTTGGGGGGATAGGTCAAAGTCTGCGAGGGCCGGGATGGACGGATGTTTTCATTCCATCCGATAGTTGATTGCAGCCAGTTCGTTGAGAACACTATGTGACTCTTAACCTCAAAGTACACTTTGTAAGTATCAGGCGCAGGTAGCAGCATATGAATGTGTCATTGACATCCCCAGGTACATATTTTGCGCTGATAGCTACATTCAGGATGATTGGCCCACAGACACATTTTAATTCCCCTGACGTGATCAAATACTACCTGAGGAACAGCATGAACAGAGCTAAACAATCTATCAGTGCGTAAAACCTTTAGTACATAATTGGTGTAGGACTCGGTCCTCTGACACCGCATCCACTAAGTAGGACTACAGGCCAAATTAGGTTAAAGCCACGCATGCCTAATTCTAGTCGAAACCCCCAGTCAATAACTTCGTACCTGCGCACTCATAGTCTATGTGTCCATGGATCACACTCTTCTGCTTAGGCCTCAGCACAGGCTTGCTGAGCAAAGAACACGTATATGATGGTCATCTCGATATTCCCTCAGAAGATGGCGCAATCAACACGCCGTTCAAGTCATGACTAGGCATGGACCCGCAGCTTTGTTTCCGAGCCAAACAGAATACAGGGAGTTACTGGAAGAAAGCGAGGTTTTTATATACGTTATATAATTGCGTGTGCATATTATACATTATAATCAGTGTATGATGTGTTTGCTACGATATTGTCATTGAACATTGATTGGTACGGGCAGTGCGGATCACTGAACCGCTGCGTGAAATGGAAAAGTAGAGGTCTGTCATGTGGTTCGTGATAAGGATCTGTCGAACTGTAATGAAACATCATAATGACGACCAGTGCCTCTGCAGCACCTTTCTGGAAATTTCCAGTCTCCCTCGAGGATAATCTTCGTATATACTTTTAAGATGAAGTCACAGGATCTGGAAAGTTTTCATCTACGCACTGACATAGGTAGAAGGATTTGCAATCACAGGACTACTCATCAGGCGAACTGATGCGGTAATGCAACATGAGCCATGGATAGAAACAGCGTTGAGATTTCTACTAGACTGCTGTCGGAACAGTGATGGAAGTCCGTGGCTCCTCCCGGAGTCATGGCGAAATAGCCTTGTTCTCGCATTGTACTAGTGACTACCTAGCGTGCGCCTGTTCCTAGCCTTACAATATCTAGAGAATGCCCGGAGTAAGTTCCGACAAGGAACGACAGTTACCAATCGCGGTTAAGACTATCTTCGCCACTGAAATGTCTAGCGCCTAGGCAAGACACCTAATATGACTGTCAGGATTCAGAATAGACGTGTCGTGTCAGATGGGGACAGGCATCCATGAATCCTCGGCATATTTCCACTCGGCATGGATCGACCAATGTGGGATCGCACAGGTAGGGAAACGAGGAATGAGAGGAACCATTATCCGTCGGGGGGCCGTCAAACGCCTGACTTCCTGGCGACACGTTTGGTGCCCACGAAATCAACCCAGCAAGTCAACTGGTGGGTCGAGGCGGGGAGGGTCTTGGACGGGATGCAAGGATGGCTCGTGGATGCTATCTTATTACGATTCCACACCTGTATCCTTTCACTAGTAGGAGGGCCATAGTCAGAGTGAAGCGCCCTGGAAACCCTCTCCTGGTACCGTCCCTGGTGCTACCTCAGCGGGCGAGGAACCGGAACTCGATGTGCAATGTGCATCATAGATGGGAGAAAGAGCTGGTTCGACCGGAAGAACCAAGAAGTCAGGTAAAATGAAAGCCGAGGGTCCTAGGATGGGAAATTATATCCCTTGGGTGTCTATCGGTCAGAAAGACAGGGCGGATGAAACCTCAACCCATGTTACGGTTTGGAAGCAAGGGGCCGAAAGGCATCGACTTGCCATGTTGGCGTCGGTGCAGTTTCCTGAAGCAAGAGGCGCTAGCCCGTCCTACTGACTGGAGACGTGTGCATACGGGCCACATCTGATTTTGTTTTTGTGGTCTTGCATCCCTGTACGGTGTGCAAGGATCGTGGTAGCACTGGGTGATGGTCCACGGGTGGTTCAGGTCTGAGGTCAGACACACGTTGGATCGTGATTGGGAGGGGGAGAAACGCGCTACGTCGATAGTATGTCGACCGTTAGTTTCGCTAGGGCTACCACGCTCCCAAGGGATAGACGATGGGGATCCCAATCGCCAATCGCCCATTGAATGAGGACGGGAGGGGATGACCGTCAGCGGTGATGCTGGGGGACAGTTGACGAGCACGAGAATGATCGGAGTGTGGCTGAAATGCCGCGGTGTACTCCGTACACAGTACACAGTACCTACCTATGGATAGATGGAGTACCCAGTCCATGCCTGGTAGTCCCTGGTTTCCCCGAGGATTAGATAAGCGGCGACGTAGACGTGACAATGCAATTGTGGGATGGAAGAAGGGGTGGAGGATAAAACTCGACGGGCAAGCGGGTCACAAGCTCAGCGTGACCCGACCAGCAGAAGCTGCTGGAGAGCGCATTGTCGGAGGGTGTGCTGTCTACCATGTACGGGTGAAGACAAACCAAGCTACTCTAGTGGATCCGATCGGGTGGGCTGAGGCTTAACCGTTCTGGCCCATCGGCCCTCAGGATGGAGCAATCATCAGCATCACCACTGTGGCCATTCCGACCACAACCATCTTTATGGCATTTTCCTGTCGACCGAACACCAGCCAAGCCTCTGAGAAGTAACCCCTCCCGCCAAACCTATCGACCATCTGATCCGGACCAGAGCCACCTCGCCAGGATCGATGGACAGGAAGTCGATTGTCCGATCCGGTGCTGTAGGCAGACTTTCTCTAGTCGACCAGCACACGCAATTCCACCGGTGCCATGTAGCGGTCTGCCAGATTAAGAGATTGGGAACGGCCGAAACTCACTGGGAGGGAGGTTGGTTTGCTGGGTATGTACCACTCTGTATGATCATGTTACCGGTATGTGAGGGACGCCTGGCGGTTGGGTGAAGGTATTGACCCTGTACCCGACGGAGGGCGAATCTGACCATACCTAGGTACCTCCTTGATACTCCGTACTTAGACACTCAATAGGATGGTAGTATTATTAGTAGTGTGATGCTTTCGGAGACAATATATCCCAGGCTATTTTTTGGAGGCTCTAACGAAGTCCGGCAGGGTTAATTTAAGGTGATCGTATCTTGGGCGCAGGGAGGGGCCGCCGCGTTAATTTGGAAAAATTCAAAAATGCAAAAAGACTTTGACAAGAAAAGAGGCGGGAACGAAAAGTGACGGCCCCAGATTCGTTTCTTACCTTAATCTGAAGGGATGCTGCCGTACGGGCGTTACGCTTGGTACGGGCGGGTGCCCGTCGCAGGGCCAGGCTGAGGCCGGGCGGTACCTCTGCGCAGGGTGCGGCGGCCATAGTGCGGCCAAGTACCCGGGCGGATCGACAGATCGCCTGGCGCGGTATGGTGCGGTCACGGGCGGTACGAAAGATTCCGGTCCTGACTGGGTCTTGGGCTGGTCGTTCCTTCCCAAGACACGCAGCATCTTTTTTCCAGCTCGACCTTTCCCAGCTTATCTATCATCTCAACCGGTTCCCTTCCAACGCTGGCTGGGAGAAAAATAAGACCTCACCTTTCTTTTTCCCCCCCCATCCTTCTTTCCTCTCGTGATTTTCCGCCTCACCTCCGGCGCATCGCTTTCCTCCCCCCCGTCTCGCCCGCCCCGTCCCTTCGGTGCCCATTTTTCCTGTCTCGTCTCGGGCCCGTGGACTGATTCGAATTGTGCTACCATTCTCTTTCACTCGCCCTCAGGATTTTCCTCGTTACGTTTTCTTTCACAGCGGATCGCCCGCCGTTTTCTCGGAACCTTCCTTTCACCATCCATTCCGCCCGATTCTCCTATTACTTCATCCTCACCCCTCGTCCGTTGGGAACCCTGGACACGCTCGCCTCGGCCTCCATCATCCATCCATCATCCTGCGGTGGGGATCGCCCTGCGGTGACTATAAGTTGAAGCAAGCAGCTGCCTGGGAGTGTCATGCTTGCTTTCGTCTGTGCGACAGATTAATGCCGTGCTTTGTCTCTCGCCCACATTCCCATCCTTCGACCCTCCACTAATCACGACCGATCCTTCCTCCATTTGCGCAACAAGCACATTCCTGTCCATACCAGCTGCAATTTCCTTCGACCCGTCCGACCCCCTCCCCCTTGCGGCGGCGAACCCTCCAAGCTCCCCCAACGCCTGCCTGGTCGGACTCACACCCTCCCGTGCCCTGCACCGTCGGCTCGTCTGCTCTCCGCCTGCTCCCCACTAGGCACATGAGGGCGATCTGCGACATTCGAGGTCTCTGGAGCATGCACGGTGTGTAGTCACATCGCGATACAATACTGGCAATCTTGATCCGCGGCTGCTGGCTGAGCCTGACGCTGGCAAACGAAACGGAGCCTCCCCAAGCCTGGTCGCCTTGCTTCTCTTTGCTCCTCCACCGAGCATTTCTCGCTGCCACTCGCCCTCCCTTTCGTTCCCCCTTCGATCGATCCCTTGTATAATCGGTACATCGCCTGCCTACGTTACTTTCTTCGGTCAGGAAACAAAAACAACACCGCACTCGTATTATTCGATTCGATTTTTATTTTTTCTCGCCCTTTCTTCTTTTCTTATCCCTTCTTTCTCTTCGTTTCACACCTCGTGTTCCCTTCGTGAGTTACATCCTTTCCCCCCTCGGCAGAATTCTCGTGCCTCTCCCCTTGACAACAGTCGGCTAACTGGGCACCGAACCCCGTGCAGGAAGATACCACTCCAGTAAAGCTCGTGCATCTACTCCAGGTGCTTGACCGTATCTTTACGTCGCCTCTCGACCTAGCATTATAGGCGGACAGGAATCATATCTCCGTTTGCCACCTTTCATACATATATTTCTTCCATGCGCTCTGACACGCATGGTGGAATGGCCGCTATGACGAACTCTAGCGCCGTACCTAATGTAATTTGGGCCTTCGACCTTTGCTTCTTCCGCAAGCTCGCTAATAAGGATAACACAGGTACGAGGAAACCGGACCAGCAATATGAATTCTGCAATGGGCAGTGACGGGTCCCGGTCAGCCCATGCGACAATGAGCCAGGGATTTCGGTGGCAACACAGGCTGGAACCCCAACATCTGCGAGGAGGTACGTGATCGGGTGACCTTACCGCGCAGGATGTTGTTGGACTGACTTGCAAAAGTAGATCAAACTATTGGCGAGACCGCCTTTGAGGGCAAAGCTGGATCGAGTTCCCTCTATCATCCTCCGAATCTGACGGTGGAATGGCCGACCCAATGTTCCTTGGAACACGACGTCGACTCTCTCGAGAGGTTCCAACAATGGCATGAACACGTCCCCGATTCAAGCCCGCGCCAAGATAGAAGCGTGGGCACGATTTCAGAATCCGCTGATTCGTCCTACTACGCCCTTCCACGTTCCTCCGGCATTGGTGCATCAACCGGGACAACGGGACACAAGCACTACCTTAGCTCTGGAGCCGAGGGCCTCACCCCCACCGGCGATGGCATGCCCTTTGGGAGCCTGGCTGGTATTCGAAATAGCGATGGCCGCCGTCCAGTAGGCACTTCAACATTCAGTGGAGCTTCGGTAGGATCTGGGTTCGCATTCAAACCCGGGTTCACCAGTCCGATCGAAAGCCAGAGATCGGACGAGATGACCAATCCTATAAGCGCTGCGACTCTGACCCAGGGGGTGGCTGATGGCGTGCCTCAAGGTCTGGTGCGAAGCAGCTATTCGCATGCCTCTCATAACTCTGCTCCATTTGCAACCACTCGACCTACGCATTCTGCATACCCCTCTTTCCACTCCGAGTCTCAAGGGCTCGACTCGGGATATGGCAGCGGCGCTTTGGATCTGTCCAATAATTTGAGCAAGATGCAGCTCTCGGACAACGTCATGGCTAGCCAAACTTCGGGAGCTCGTCCTTCATACCACACTCACCAATCATTTGATGGTTCGCTGTCGCGGTTGAACTATTCCACGGCGAATGATGACGCCCACTACCAGACAGCATCAGCATATGGAAGTGAGGGTGCACCAGAACTCCCGCTTAACTATGCTCGCACATCCCGCATCAGCGAGGGCCCGATCTCGCCCGCGGAATATGCTCGGATTGGAAGCCCTTTCCGCGCCGGATTGGAGACCGCCGCCATGGCTGGCCCTCATTTCCGCAACGCTTCAGGCAGCCGTGTGCCAGACAGTCAGGCTTTGGCGCTCGATCGGCGCCTTCGTGGTTTCGCTGCTGATCAGGAAATTGGCCCGGCACAAATTTCCACTTTGAACAGATATGCCTACCAGCCACAGTACGACTATCTCAGCCACCAATCTGCGGGTCTCAACACACTGGTAGGATGCTATCCTCCACCCCAGTTCGCCGGTGCGGCCGTTGCCAACAGGGGCCATCGTGATCATGAGCTCAACCAGCGGAGCCATATCCTCGAAGACTTCAGAGCTAACAATAAAGGCAATAAGCGGTATGAGCTTAAGGTAAGAGATCATCATCTACCTGGCCGTTTGCAACTTGACTCACCTGTCATCTAGGACATTTTACGGTCATGTGGTCGAATTCAGTGGCGATCAGCATGGCTCCCGTTTTATACAACAGAAACTGGAGACTGCCAACAGCGACGAGAAGGATCAGGTGTTCGCCGAGATCAAGGGCGATTGTCTGCAGCTGATGACTGATGTCTTCGGTAATTACGTTGTACAGAAGCTATTTGAACACGGCAGCCAGACGCAGAAAAAGGTACTGGCCAATCAAATGAGAGGCCATATCCTCATGTTGTCAAACCAGATGTATGGGTGTCGTGTGGTCCAAAAGGTAAGCTTCATCTCGACCATGGTGTTCAGATCTTCCGGACTAACTGTATAGGCCTTGGAACACATTCTTACCGACCAGCAAGCGGCTATGGTCAAAGAACTGGAGGGCCACGTCCTCAAGTGCGTCAAGGACCAGAACGGCAACCATGTCATTCAAAAGGCCATCGAGAGAGTCCCAGCCGAACATATCCAGTTTATAATTAACGACTTCATGGGACAGGTGGAGAGGCTGGCAACCCACCCCTACGGGTGCCGTGTCATCCAACGCATGCTTGAACACTGTAGAGAGGAAGACCGCCAGGCTATCCTAACCGAGCTCCACAGTTTCACGCTGAAGTTGATTCCGGATCAGTTCGGGAACTACGTGATCCAACATGTTATACAAAATGGCCACGAGGATGATCGGTCACGGATGATCTCCGTCGTCATGTCCCAGCTGCTCACGTTTTCGAAGCACAAGTTTGCCAGTAACGTGGTGGAGAAGAGTATAGAGTTTGGAGCTGAGGCGCAACGGCACGAGATCATCACCACATTGACGTCTCCGAATGACAAGGGCGAAAACCCTCTCCTGGGTTTGATTCGGGACCAGTTCGGAAATTACGTTATCCGTAAGTACCTTCTACAAATACTTTCATTGACCTCTTGCTTACAACTCCACAGAGAAAGTTCTCTGCCAGGTGAAAGGCGCGGAGAAGGAGGCCCTGGTCGAACAGATCCGGCCCCTCATTATCCAGCTTCGGAGACTATCCTATGGCAAGCAAATTGCTGCCATTGAGAAGCTGGTCTCCGAGTCCAACCCACCGTCGAATGCCAATCTTCCTCAGCCGACTTCATCCACAACTCCGCCCAACTCCCACAAGTCTTCTCCGCAGCCGACCAAACGCTCGGTCAATGCACTCGAAAACTGTCGAGTGCCTGTTGTCGGGGCCGCCCCGCCGACCCCTCCCCCAACGGACACCCAAAGCAATGGCGACGGCACTGTCGAGTCCAAGAACATTGCGAAAAGCACAGTGACACCCCTGGCCGAGTCTCAATCGGCTGGTACAGCTACGAATGGACCGGTCGAGGTCAACGGTTCCACCTAGCCTGTCACACATGACCTGAATCTTCAATCTTGCTTCTCCTGTGATATTTTTACTACCTTTCCCTGTTGCTAATTACTTTTTACCCCCTTTTTGACTCATCCCCCGACGGGAGTTGAGTTTCCAAACTATTCTTTAATCTGGGCATATACATACAAGGGTCAGCAGAGGATATCTGAACCCGCATCGGACTCTCTATATCCTGGCCCATCGCTTTTCCCCCATGGCATGACGGCGTCAAATGAAGGTATATGGAGGGAGCTTGCTTTTTCTTGCTTTGTCCTTTCTGCTTTTGCTTCCTTCCTCGTACAATTTGTTTTCCCTTGCTACGGTTTTAATTTGTCCATGGCCTTCTCTTCTACTGTGATTTTCTGAGTCAAAGTTTGATGTGACGAAAACGAGGACACGTTTCCATAATTGTCGGTGGTTCTTTTCTCCTTGTCCAAACATGAGGTATCGGCGTCTTTTCAATTTGGTGAATAAGGGACAACTGGGACATTGCGCGCTTGATTGACCTCGAGGGGTTTACAAAAGGGACCTTGGACATATGGCGGGATGAACTGGAAATAAGGAAGGGTCATAAACTCGGGGGATGGCTGGAGCCTGTAGAAGCTCTTGTTCTGTCGGTATACAGTCAATCGGAATCCAAAAGTGTCATTCTTCCGCTTTTTTTGCAGTTTCATAGATTACCTCGTATACAATGATGTTCTCATGAGGAATGAAGTATGGACGACTGCTGATGAGTCGTTATCATCACGTGACCAGTGGTTTAACTTATCGAGAGTTCAGTCTTGCGGCTCCAGCTTGTCACTTCATCTTTCTCCAACACACGCTAGTTGCTGTTCCCACACAATACCAGTTCAACCTTTTACAGCCACTGGTCCCGGTACCTCTACTTTACTTGAACAAGCTCCGTCCCAGCACCGAAATCAAGCCGGCCGGGAGCGACAGCGACAGCGACAGCAACCACAAAAAAAGCAGAGCCACAACCACCACCTCTACGCCACTGAACCGAGCGCAGCACATACACAGCGCTCCAACACAAACAACCTCTCCACAACAAGAGGACGTCAAACAAGCGACAGCGACAGTGAAACGAAACCGAAACCGAAAGTGAAAACAAGCAGAACACAATGTCCTCCAACGTCGGCCTCACCACCCCCCGTGGCAGCGGCACATCAGGCTACGTCCAGCGCAATTCAGCATTCATGAAGCCGCGGGATCGGGGCTACGGCGCGCCGTATCCGCCTGTCTCTGGCGCGAACGGGGACTTCGACCGGCCGTTTAAGCAGCGACAGCCTGATAAGCAGATCCTGGAGCATGATCGGCGACGGGCGATTGAGGTGAAGGTGATGGAGGAGCGGGAGAGGTTGGAGGAGGAGAATGAGCGGGTTGAGGAGGAGATGGAGAAGAGCCATCACCACAACAAGGGGAAGAAAGCGGCTGGTGGTGGTGGTGATGAGAAGGAGGAAGGCGAGGAGAAGGAGGGACCGAGGGTTCTTTCGGAGGAGGAGATTGATGAGCGGTGTGAGGTTCTACGGGCGAAGTTGGTCAAGGAGATGGAGGTGGAGGATGAGTTGAGGAAGAAGGGTGGTGGTGCTGGTGGTGCTGGGGGAAGAGGCGAGCAGCGCGGTGCTGGGGGACGGGGGATGCCGCCTCCGCCGCGGGAGCGGAGACAGTTCAAGTCGTATCAGGTGCATGAGCTGGCGGAGGCGAAGATTGAGGAGAGTGAGCGGTTGCGGAGGGCGCTGGGGATCAAGGAGGATCGTGAGACGGGGAGTTGTCGAGTGGACGGGGTTCTTCGCGGCGGGATCAGGATCGTGAGCGTGAGCGTGAGCGTGAGCGGTCTTAGGATGGTTCTTTTTCGAGTTCTATTGTATCTCAATTGGCGTTGGGGATGTCTACCTATTGCATATGGGCATTTAAAACTATCTTTCTACGTGGATGCTTTGATTGATCTTTTATGACAGAAACTTGCGTTTGACGCTGATATCATGCTTTTAGTATCCAATCGACATAGCCGGTCATGGTATATACAAAATAACAACATTTTCATTTCACGAGCTGAACTTTTCAATCACCCAGCCTTCCTTCGGGTCCTTCTTTTGGACCACCTTCTTCGCGGGTAGAGGCCATCCACGGCCGACGTCGCCCACCATCGACGGCACGACCCAGCACGCTCGGCGCGGGGGAACGCCGTCCATGGTCTCGATCTTGCCAATGGGCTTGCCGTACTCGATCAGGGGCGTGTTGTGCGAGATCGCGGAAAGCTGTAGACCGCTGGGGGTAACGAGAGGGAACATCCTGATCTTGGGCACTTCGTCGGACATGAGCGACGGCGATGACTGCTGGAGATGGGAGTAGACAATATACTGCGGCATTTCCTTAGGGGAGAGCTTCGCGATGATCGACGACGGATGCACGTAGACTGCCTTCTCGTTGAGCTCTCGGTTGATGCCGTCGCGGGACTTGAAGAGCGTGATGTATGGCACATCGATGGCTCGCTTGGGGGTCCGCTCCATCTCGGGGGGCACAGGAGCGAGATCGGCACGGATGGCGACGTTGTCGATGAATCCGGCTGTGATGATCTGCTTGAGCGCCTTGATTTGCTTGTCCGATGGCTCGGGAAGACGCTGTTGGTATGCAGGGACAACGCCGGGGTTGTTGGCGCGGACGATATCGGTCAGTTGGCTCCGGAGCTGGGTGGCTTCTTTGAAGGCCTTGCCGCGCAGGAACATTTGCTCGCAGAATTCCTCGCCGTCTTTCGCGTACCCGTACGCGCAGATGGCCGACAGGAACTTCATCGCATCGGACGTGTCGTCGTGCTTGCTGAACAGGCGGTGGGCTCGGGCAAAGTCCTTGTGTCGTTGCTCTCGCGCGGTGTCTTCCAGGCGATCTGCGTTGGTGTATACTTTCTTCTTCTCATCCTCCTCCTGCTTTGCGGGCTCGGGCTTTGCCGGCACCGGGTCGATCTGGTTCTCCGAGACGAACAAGTCGCCCACGGCCAATGCTGCAACGAGCGCAATGACGTATGGCATGCAGCCGTGCTGGTGGCCGATGTGCAGCATTTTACCGAATCGTGGGGACAACGGGTACGTGGATAGACGTTGGCCAACTGGTGTGATCTTGCCGTTGGATGTGAGGGCACCCAGGTTCTTGAGCAGCTTCTCGGCCTTTGCCAGACCCTGGCGGCTAGGAGGCGTTGGGAAGGGGAAGTTGATGACGTTGTGCAGACCCATGCTCTTCATCTGGAGGACCACGCCTTCGATGGGCGTGCGGAGGATTTCTGGGTCGGTGTATTCTGCGAATTCGTTTTCGTAAACCGCAGACGAGTAGAGACGGTAGCAGTGGCCAGGACCGGTACGACCTGCTCGTCCTGCTCTCTGGTTGGCGCTGGCTTTGCTAATCCAGTCAACTTGGAACTTCTGCACTCCGGTGTCCAATTCGTATTTCTTCTCCTTTGCGCGTCCGCAGTCAAATACGTATTTGATGCCAGGTATGGTCAAACTAGTCTCGGCCACGTTGGTGGCTAGGACAATGAGTCGCGAGCCTTCAGGGGGCTCTTCAAAGACCTTGAGCTGTTCCTTTGTAGGAAGCTGAGAGTATAATGGCAACACATGAACGCGGGTTGTCGAACTCATTGCCTCCTCGCCCAGATCGAATTCCTCATCATCCTCTGCGGCATCGTCGAGACCGGTAATTTCAAGGTCACTTTCATCATCGTCGTCCTGGTTGCCAATGTTGGACAAATCATTGCCGCCTAGGTCTAAGTCTTCGGCTTCCAGCGGTGCATCATTGGCCGTGATCTGAACCTTAGCTTGCGTGGAATCGCCCCGTTGGGTCGGTTTGAAGGCCTGCTTCAAACGTTTAGATAAGAGCCTGATCTCATTCTGACCGGTCAGGAACACAAGCATGCCGCCGGGAGGAAGTTTACGATGGCCCCTAGAGACCTTCCGGAACGCTTCCTCAACGTAATCGCGGTGTGTTCGTCGAGCAAAGTGTACCGTGACTGGGTATTGACGACCTTCCGCCTGCACCAAGGGAGGCGCTCCATGTCGGAAGAGACTGGGGTTTTGGGTGAAATCAGAGATGCGTAGAGTGGCCGACATGACCACCAGTTTCAGCGGCTTCACAGAAGGATCTTCCTTGTTCATTTCCTTTCGCAGGTCCACGATGCGACTCGCCATACCAATGAGAATATCCGTGTTGACACTCCGTTCGTGGGCTTCATCAATCACGATGATGGAATATTTGCTCAGCGAGAAGTCTTCGGCGATTTCACGAATAAGAATACCATCTGTCATGAACTTGATGGCAGTCTTGCTCGAAACTGTGCTCTCAAACCGAATTTGATAGGAAACCCGGTCGGAGTACTGTCCTAGTTCATCACCCACACGCTTTGCCATACTGACAGCGGCAACTCGACGGGGCTGGGTAACTGCAATCATGCCTGGGTTAGGGCTATCGGGATGGCCATAACCAGCTTCAAACAGGAATTGGGGAAGCTGGGTAGTTTTCCCACTACCAGTCGCACCCCAGATCACAATCGAAGGATTGTTGTGAATGGCCTCCATGATCTTCTGTTCTTCGCCCACAACTGGCAGTCCCAGACGTGAATTCTGGATTTCCTCTGAGCGCTCGACTGGGACGGTGAAAGCCTTTCGGTTGGGATCACCGTGGGTCACCTGAAGCTCCAGCGGCAGAGGCTCTTCTTCATAAACAGTGTTCTTGACTGGTTTGTTGGATTCGGGTATGAAGGCTTCCTGCACTTCAGATGTGACAGGACCAGTTGTAGGGTTGAATCCAACTGTTTCGTTGATTTGTTGTCTTGCCCATGCTTTGAAAGAAGATTGACGAGGCTGATCCTCCTCTTCGTCTTCATCCTCGTCTTCTTCCTCTTCATCTTCACTGGCTTCTTCGCCATCATCGCCTTCCTCGTCATTATCCTCGCTACCATCTTCAGATGCGCCATCGACAGATTCATCTGAATCCTCGCCTTCGTCTTCCTCATCCTCGTCTCCACTCTCTGAATGGCTCTCTTCGTCGTCTTCGTCTCCAGAGTCAAATCCTTCCCATTCAGGCTCCTTTATCTGTACAAAAGTTGGCTTCGCTGGTGTCGCGCGCTTCCTCTTCTTTAGGATCGGGAAACCATCGGGACCCAATTCAAGAGGTCGCTTCAGACCGCTACCGACCACCACAGGTTGCTCCACCGGCTTGGGGCCTCCTCCACCCGGTATTGATGCGCCTTGAGTTGAGGCAGGGAGTCGTCCGATTCATCGCCGGATAGTTCAGGCGCAGCGACAGGTTCTCGGGATACCGGCACTTCGACTGGAAGGCCATCGTCTGTGTCAGGTCTCTTGCGCTTTCCGATTTCCTTGGTGCTTTGGAAGGTGGAAGTGTCGACCTTCGCCTGCGCCAGCTTTTTCAGCAGCTCGACATTTTCTTCCTTCTTCAATTTGTTTTCCTGCGCAATGGTTAGATACTGTCGTCGAGATGCATTTCACCCGGAACCGAACATACAATATATTTATCCAGGCGCTTTTGCTTCTTGGCGGAGACCTTGGGGTGCTGGTCCTTCAATTCCTCCGCAGTCTCTCTCTTCGTGCTTCCTTCTCATTTTTGGAGGTGGGGAGTATCTGCGCGGCGTTGGTGTCGACCGGAGCGCCCTTGGGTTCTCGTTCTTTGTTCTTTTGCTTTCTCTGGCGAGGAACAAACTTAGGCATGATGCGATCGCAACAGCGCCTTTGTCTTTACCGAAGACAAAGGGGATATCACTCTCACAGAAAGCAAATAAGCAGAACGGCCGTGATGGTTGATGGGAAGAATTGAAAAAAATCGGGCGGTGGTGGAATTCTGCCGGAGGCGGTGGCAGAACGCCCCACCGCCTTGGGGGACATCATCAACTCGATGGCTGCTCCGCTTTGTGTTTATTCATTGCTGTCGGTGACGTGAAATTGAACAGAAGTCAAATCAAAACATAATAATTCATTATTCTTAGGAAAAGAGACTCCATATAATCCTCATCATGTCCGATTCATTCGACCTCAACCAGTTCCAGGAAACGTTAAACCTCCCTTTCCCCGCGACCACCAAGCAGGCGTCCGGAACTGTCAATGGGGTCGATACAAATGTGATGTGCATAGACTTCAGTGACAGGATATTGGTCACAGTCTCACAGAAAGGAAAGCTGGGTCACTGGGTGTGTATCTCATACAGTCCTTGAGAAGCCCCCACAACTAACCTCGTGCAGTTACATGTCCCGCTGGAGAACAGAAACCCAGGAACAGAGGGGATGCACACTTTCTCCAATTCTGCCGACGATAGTCTCCTTCCGCTGAGCAGCCTGACAGCTACATCCCTACTGGGTGGTCGTGCTCCTGGCCATGACACAGTCGGTCAGCTGTACGCTCGTCAAATCGCAAGTGCTATCGTGACGAAGTCACCCCGTGAAAAGCGACTGCTTGTGGTGGGACTCGGCCTTGAAACCGCAGAAGCTGATCGGGATGTTTTCTTCGCCATCATAGATCTTGTACTTCAATGTCTTTGAAGGGGACGATCCATGAAGTGAGGGGTTGGGCGACTTACAAATCCAAATCGAGAACCCTTGTCCTTGAATCTTTCTCTTCTTGCGATCGATTCTAAGATGTGGAACCCTCATAGAGTCGATGATCTGGCATAAACGCCCTCTCTCATCCGGGGTGAATCCTCTCAGTCGGAGTTCACGAAGAATCTTGAATGCGCCGCCGAACAGACCCCTAGCCAGAGTCCTCTCGTCGAAGCCCGCCAATTTCCAATTATCGGTTGCAACGACAGTCACGGAATATATTTCCACCGCACCAACCAATGATATTTCCAAGGTTGTGATGAACTCTGCAAAATCCCAGCAACGCCTGAGGGCGACTCTGGGATCGTCTGCGCCAATCAAGAACGTCACCGAGCCGTATGGTCTATGGCAATTGAACCGCCCTAGTTGACACGGATGCTGGAGCAGCAAGTCGTCATGTATCTTGGTGCGGCAACACGGGAGGTGATTGGGCTTACGACGGAGAAAATATGCCGAAAATGAGCCGTATGCCCTGAGGAAGAGATGACGGTATCTCAAGGAGTGATGGAGGGCGATAGAGGCTTCATGATAGATGACATGACATGTACGAAGGATAGCTAAGCTTGCTACGGGTGTCTCCGCAAGCCTGCCAATTTCAAGTGGGCTGCCATCGTGGGCAAACAGCTCCTCGTAGACCTTGAATCGAACCTCGATTGGAAGCCAGAACAGATAACAACGTAGGTGTTTGTTGCCATTGACCAGGATAGATCGGGTCAGTTGCCTCGCCTCGCTGATGATGACGTCGTGGTAGCTTGCTTGTTTGAGTTCTGGAGGTGCCTCCGTCTCTGTAGTGTCAGTCAACCGATAGAATTTTATATCGACGCTGGTGACAACAGACTTGTTAGAGAAAAGTCTGGTAATATTATGGAAGGTATCTTACCCCGGATTGGAGGGGTCCAGTCGATTATAGGATGAGTTTTCGGGGGAGTCGGCAGGCTTTTGGCTTGCATGATTGCTGGTTGTCGGAAGCCGTTGTTGATCCAGGCTGTCTTCCACCCTGTTGGCTTTGCGGAATGAGATAGGGAATCGGTCCATGAGCTTGAGGAAAGGAGTCATTTGAGCTTTGTGCAGACGGATGGGTGTATACGAAGGACAGAGACGCAGTAAGAATGAGGTTGAAGACTAAGTGTGGATGTTCCTGACGGGCGCTCCAGGTCGTAGAATACGGGGCGAATGAACTAGTGAATGTATTACAGACATTGATCTGTTATTGGGGGTATGGATGGAGAATTCCATCTAGATTTCCTTAAGCCTTTTCGGCACATATCGTAGATTGACTACTGAACACCGACCATATCTTTCTTATGTATAGATCACAGTATGCTTTCACTACTTGGAGCCATTCCTATCTCTCTTGGACTCTACTGTGGACTCTGGCATGTAGTATATCGAAAGACACACGTTGGACGTTGTATGTCTATATATTCTTGCCTTAGCAGTCAGGCACAAAGAGTACTAGATCACGTGGTGATTCCGTATCGTATCGTATCCCGATTACAACTTGCAGCTTCACTCTCTCCGCCCAATACAAAGCTTCTCCAGGGCTGAAACAGATATCCTCACTCTCCTTCCTTCTCACATATCTCCTCGTGACGACTGCGCCGCCTCCGATCGCCTCACATACCGGGCTCCCAGAGTATCTCTCACTTCTCCTCACCCCTGGTACGTTTACAAGCTGCAGAGGTCTGTTCCGTTCCTGAGTCGCGTACGTCAACTCAATGACGTCTTACCGTAAACAGACCAGGGCATCCATCTACGAGGCTTCCTTGCTGACCAGAATTCGTAGCTCGAGCTCTGCAACACTCCACACTACGAAGCTTTGCACTTCTTTTTTGTTCCCTTATCTCTTATCCCCGAGCTCTATCTCGATTCTCGTCACATCGCCGTAATATCATTTCCACCACGGCAGAGGCGACAATATGAGCAGCGAAGATGACATGGATGACCCTGAACTCAGAGCGGCAATCGCTGCCTCACTTGACCAGTTCCCGCAAGGAAATGGTGTCGTTGATTTGACCGCGGATTCAGACGATGATGTGATTCCCGTGTTCCCAAGTCAAACTCCCTAGTTGGTTCCGAGACGGACAGTGGCAGCGAAGATGAAGATCTCAAAAAGGCCATCGAACTGTCCAAACAGAGCCACGCTCTCCAAGAACCCAGTCCCAGTGAGGGAAGCCTGACGCATCTTCCAAACCGACAAGGTTCTCAGGCCACGGTCCGGCCTCGTCAACTGATCAAGAAACTCAAAAGCCACAGGGGATTTTAGGACTGGATAGAAAGCAAATGGAACAGGAGCGTCTTGCACGTCTTTCGAAGAGAAAACTTGAAAGCCCTTCGGAAGCCGCCCAGCCTCAAGCAAAACATTTCAAACCCGAAAATTCACCAACACCAGAAGTGTGTAGGCCTTCTCTCGAGGTTCCGGACAACACTAAGCCACAGCCTGGAACGAGCAAGACCTCCAACAGAGAGTTTGCAGCTGTCAAGACACAACCACAAATCCCGTCCACCGAATCTACCGTGCAATTCCCATCTGGGGCAGTCAAGAAGACATGGAGCTTTGGTTTCCGCCGACAGGGTGACGACATCAAAATCGAAGAAGTCTTTCAGAAATCCGACTTGAAGGTTGCTGTTCTGAGCTCCTTCTTGTGGGACATGGATTGGCTTTTTTTCAAAGATGAACATATCCACCACTCAGTTCGCACTCATCATGCAAGCCAAGGATGACGCTACGGTGAGTGAATCTTTTGCCGTTCTCTCGGACTATTGGTCGATCCGGGATACTATGAAGCCTTGAACAGCACTGCATTTCAAGATTTACGTCCGCACATTGAGCTAATGATATCTGCTTATAGAAACAACAGTATCGGCGGGAAACGGCGACTATGAACCATCTCAAGCTGTATTTCCCCCCAATGGAAGGCCAAGTAAATTGCATGCACTCGAAATTGATGGTCCTCTTTCACCCTGGACACCTACGAATTGTCGTCCCGACTGCCAACTTGACTCCCTATGACTGGGGCGAGTTCGGCGGTGTAATGGAAAATGTACAGTACTTCTGCTTGTGCTAAGACCCCGATTTACTGACGAGCAACAGACCGTATTTCTTATCGACCTTCCAAAATTGGCGGCCCCAGATGCTGGAGGACCCAGTACGATGTTCAAGGAGGAGCTGGTATACTTCCTACAGGCTAGCACGGCACCTGAGGCATTGCTATCCAAGCTCAACCAGTACGACTTTAGTAAAACTGCACACATTGCCTTTATCCATACCATGTGAGTTTCACTGTTCGTTTAGTCTTTCACCGACTAACCTAGACAGCGGTGGATCGCACATAGGAGAGACACGGAAGCGGACCGGCCATTGTGGACTAGGCAAGGCCGTGAAATCTCTCGGGCTCCAGACCTCCAAGCCTTTGGACATTGATTTCGTGGTATGTATAAGAAGGCGTTCAAGATTATTTGCGTCACATGGTAACTTACAATCAAATCAGGCCTCATCACTTGGCCTGTTAAACGACGACTTCATGAAGTCTATGTATCTCGCTTCTCAAGGTAAAGAAGTACCCAGTCGAACCTTGGAAAACCACGGCTAACCGACTCCAGGCGACGACGGAACAACAGCATACATGCTCCGCACCGCCAAAAGTTTCCCCATCACTAACAGCAACAACCCGTCACAGCCCATCCACAAAAACACCGCTGCGGAATGGAAAGACAGGTTCAGGGTCTACTTTCCTTCAGTGGATGTCGTCAAAGGCTCCAGAGGGGGGCCCGACTGTGCAGGAACAGTGTGCTTCCAGTCCAAGTGGTACGCGCAGGCCGGGTTTCCGAGACAGGTGCTACGCGACTGCGAGAGCCAGCGAACCGGTTTGTTGATGCATAATAAGGTACGTTTCCCGTACAGTTCTACTTGAAATCCCCTTCTCTTCCCGCCTTTCCCGGAATGACCAGAGCTAAGTCTATACTCAGATAATGTATGTGAGGCCAGACAAGCCGATCCAGCTTCCGGAGAATAAGCAATGTCGTGCCTGGGCCTACGTTGGAAGTGCCAATCTGTCAGAAAGTGCCTGGTGAGTGTGGCGTCCTCATCCCTGTGATTGACAAAGGCTTAACATGTTGAATATTAGGGGCCGTATCGTGCAAGACCGTGCAACCAAAGGAACGAAGCTCAACTGTCGAAACTGGGAATGTGGCGTCCTCGTTCCTGTGATTGACAGCTGTTCTTCCGCAACACCTGCATCTGAACCGGGGACAAGTCGCGGTGACGAGAGCTCCAACGAGCAGTCAGCAAGTCCGTCGACCAGTCCAGTCAAGGAAAGTAACAGCAAGGAATCAGCGAGCATGCTGGATGCGTTCCGCGAGGCTGATATTCCCGTCCCGATGGTCGTCCCGGGGGCTCGTTTCGGTTCGAATCGCCAGCCGTGGTTTTTCCTGGAGGCTGAGACGTGATAGGCAGTTTAGTACTATAGATTGGGAGGGATAAATAGGTACCAATTAGTATTCTATTACCTGGCCTGGCAATTTGAAGAAACATGCATGAATGAATCGAGAAGATTTGGAAGATATAGAGACACATGAGAGGAAGTAAACGGACATAGCAAGTCGGTAAAGCATGATAAATAAGGGCATATAGATGTGCCACAGATAGAAGACGACATACAGTAATCTTTTGGTTAGATCAATGTACTTGAACAAATATATATTCACTATTACTACTAGTCAAATAACGCCCATTTTATGCACGCTGTCTATTCGAGCCAAACAATCACCAGCGGGGACAAAGCCACTCCCCTGTTTCTTTTAATAACGAAATTCCACCACTGATCACGTTTACACTTTTCTGTTTCTCGTTGCGTATGTTTCTTTTTCGTGCAGATCTCTCTGCAAAGGTAGGTAACCACCTACCAACGGGTCAAGCAGGAAGCAAAGAACCATGATCAAGAAGACTCAGTAGAAGACTTCTTGGTGAAGGGCTTCTTCAGCGCATCGACCAACCCAGCCCCTCCGAAGATGTATCCCAAACCAAAGGACCAACCGCGCACCCGCACAGTATAGATGAAGAAGTAGACCAGCAGCCAGTTGATAATGACAAAGGCAAGGAAGATACCAAAGCAGCGCCACTTATCGCCGTCGTGCACGTTCAGCGTCGCCATGTACTCGGTACCCGTCCGGTAGGGACAATACTGGCAGTCGGAGGTGGCGTCCTCGTTGACCAGGTAGCCAACACCGGCGATGTTGTTGACGAAGTTGCCCGCGTATTGGGCACAGGTCTGGCCTGGGGGCGGGTTGAAATGCGTGGCTTCTTGCGAGGCACATTCGATTTCCACCGAGGGGAACACGCTGGACATCACGCCGCGGAGCCACCAGGTGACCGGGTTGACGTAGTACATCCAGTACTTCCAGAAAACGGGGTAGTCTCTATACGGGCGGACGATACCGTTAAAGAGGTTGCACATGACAAAGAAGAAGGGAAGGACCTGAAGTTTAGAGTTAGCTTGGATTGATTGGAGTCGCGGGGAAGGAGGCAAAACTGACGTTGGAAATGACAGTGAAAGACGGTGCGAAGGCGCAAATCCATTGTCCCCAGCTGGCCTGGAAGATGAAGAAGAGCATCGACATGAGGAAGACATAGCCGGCGCTGCTGGAGTCAGTCGGGAAACCGACGGGGTAGTACCACAGCAGCCAGTAGATAAGGGCGGAGATGATCGCCATCGGGATTTCACAGACAATGCTAGCAGTACAGAAGGCGAACCAACCATAGATACGGCTAGGATACTCGCGGGCTTCCCAGAGGGCACGATTGATGTAGAACTTGGGCACAACACTGTTGAGGACAATGGGCGGGATCAGGATGATCAAGAAGATCGAGAACATGCGGTTTTGCATGCTAGCGATGGAGTTGTCGAGCATGTAGAAGGTGAATCCGTTGAAAATACCGATGATCACACTGACGAACAGCTTTCCGTAGTAGTAGGAGGGGTCGCGCCAGTATTGCTTGAACAGTCGCTCCGTGAGAAGGCGTGTCTGCACCCAAGTCGGGGCGGCGAACTCGTATTGCACGCCCTTATCTTCGATGGGGATCTTGCTGCGTTCGTCTCGGATGTGCTGGATTTCGTTCAGAATCTTCTGGTTCTGTTCGGAGTTGCGCCATTCTTCGTTCCAGTCGATGGCTCGGCCGTCCTTCTTGGTTGCCTTTGCTGCAGTTTCAAGGATGAACTCAGCGACGTTCTTAGAGGGAGGGCAGACGACTCCACGGTCCGCAAAGTACTTGATCACGTCGCGGCCGTCTTGGCCAACAGGACCAAAGTAGAAGGTGTTGCCACCGGGGTTCAGGGCGAGGATCATGTCGAACTGCTGGATGAGCATAGAGGAGGGCTGGTGGATGGTGCACACAATGGCCTGTCCGGCCTGGGAAAGCTTCTTCAGGAATCTCACGATGGAGAAGGCAGCCTGGCTGTCGAGACCACTGGTAGGTTCGTCCAGAAGAGAAGAAGGCTGGGTTTGGCAGCCAATTCAACACCAATGGTCACACGCTTCTTCTGCTCCACATTGAGGGAGCCGATAATCGCGTCTTGGATGTCCTCCAGTTCCAGAAGATCAACAATCTGGTCAACGTAATCCAGCTTCTCCTGCCGGGGGACGTGACGATCCTGACGGAGAAGGGCGGAGAATTCCAGAGCCTCGCGGATCGTCGAGTGTTGTCGTGAAGATCCATCTGTTCACAGAAGCCAGTGCCTCGCTGGAAATCGGTTCCAAGCGGGTGTCCATCGACGAGCATATCGCCCGTGACGACACCCATCTTCTGACGTTGAGCCAACGTGTTAAGAAGAGTAGTTTTTCCAGCACCAGAAGCACCATCAAAGCAATCATGAGACCGGGTTTGGCATATCCGTTGACACCGTTGAGGAGCTTCCGGGTTCCGTTTCCATAGGGCACAGTGTATTCGACATTAGACCAGGTGAAGATGCGATCGCTGGAGGAGATGCGGTTGAATGTTTCAGAGTTGCTAGCAGATTGAGCCTCGCCACGCGACGCGCAGCATTGTCATCGACACTCTGGACCTTCTCTTCATCGTTCTCCTTGCCAGTCTGGGTCTTCATCTTCTTGGAGCGACTGGAACGCTTGAAGACCAGCGCACCACCGCCGCCGCCAACAAACGAGAGAACCTCGGCGGCAACAACTGTGACCAAGAGATAAAGGACGGTAAAAGCGATGACAACACCAAAGTTACGCCACATGTGGCTCCGAGTGAATTGGAAGGTTTCCTCGAGGTATCGGCTTCCGGAGACGGTTCTCTGGCCCAGCTCAGAGCCAGTAAGGGCACAACCTTGGTATCTCGGGTCAACTCCCGGTCCCTGAGGAACAAGCTGAGAAGGAGCGCAGTCCATGACACGGTCGGAGAACTCGTTGCTCAGAACAGCTTCGTAACTGTAGGAGATCGGGTTTACGTAGAAGAGCCATCCGAACCAAATCGAGCCGTTGATGAGATCCTGCTTGGGAATAACGTAACCGACGAACAGAATCAAGACATTCAGCGCGATACCGCTGAATCGGACGGCATCATCGATGGTCGGAGACAACGCGGCGAACATGCGGTACAGGGACGTAATGGCGAAGGTGGTCGTGTACACGAACAGGAAATAGATAAAAAACTTGGAGGCACTCACGTCGAGCTCGGTGAGGAAGTACACAATAATGGTGAACGGCACGACATACAGAAGATGGCCGGGAAATCCACCACACACTCGAGCAATTGACACAGCAGACGGACGGTAGAAAGCGTAATCCTTATGACGTGCGACGATACCACGACCGGTGACGGCGGGCATCAGTTCAGTCAATTGCAGCCAGCCAAGGAACAGAATGGAGAAGAACAAGGCACCACCACGGGAAGGCGCCGCTCGTGTCCAGAGATTCACCGTAGAACAAGGAAGAGACGATAAGAGCGTTGGAAATGATGATAAAGTACTTGGTATAGAGCGAAGTCTTGTCACCCCACAGGAGCCAGAACTCACGCTGCACACAGGCCAGAACCTGTCGGACGAGAGAAACGGTGTAAGGCGACTTTTTCGAGACAGTCTTACTCTTGGATTGGGCGACAGATTTCTGGAATCGGCGAGTGTCCTCCTGGTCGGTATCCTTGAGGAGCTGCTCGTAGGTGCAGACATCGCTCCAGATGCGCTTGTAGGCGTCGGACTGCTTGAAGATAGCCTCGAGCTCCTCCGCGGTCTTGGGAGTCGATGCTTCGCGGCCAGGCTGGAACTGGCGTGCATTGGGATCGCAGAGCGAGGTGAGGAAGTCGGCAGTGGTAGATTGTTCCGGGCAATGGAATCCAAGATCGATGAAGTACTGCTTCGCCTCATGGGCGGGTCCCTGATAAAGCATGCGGCCTGCGTCGATCACCAGAACCTTATCCATCAGCTCGTAGATGCTCTCACCGGCCTGGTACAAGGTGACGAGAGTGGTGCGCTTGCTAACATCGGTCATAATTCGGAGAGATTTGGCATAGTCGAGAGCGGTGCTGGCGTCCAATCCTCTGGTGGAGTTATCCCAGCAGACAACGGACGACTTGGTCGCCAGGGTCTCGGCAATACTGACACGCTTTCGTTCACCACCAGACACACCACGAACGTACTCGTTACCCACTAGAGTGTTCTTGGTGTGAGTGATACCGAACATTTTCAGGAGGGCGTCGATGATGACCGGGATACTGGCCTTGTCGTGCTTCTTGGTCTTGTTGATCAAGGAGAACTTCAGGGTCTGCCAGACAGTGAGATTGGGGAAATGCTGATCGTCTTCCTGGTTGTAGTTGACTTCACCACGGAAATGCTTGTGCTGCTCCTTTGCAGTCAAACCCCCGTAGTTGACGTCACCCTCCACACCGGCAAACGCATCACGGTCGTTTGCAATGGTCTTCAGGAAGGTAGAGCAGCCTGCACCGGGCGACCCAGAACTAGCATCATTTCTCCTTCGCGGATAGCTCCACTGAAATCATGCAGCAAGTCTCTCACCGGAGGCTTCTTGCCGAAGTGCAGAGCCGGAATGAATCCGGTCACTAGCTTGTAGAGATCGGGGCCAAAGGTGCCAACAACAGCGTCGGGGAGGGTGCGAACAAACGAGGCGCCAGTCTCGACGCCTTTCACGGTGACGTTCTTGAAAACGACACCCACCTTCTTCGCCGGTTCTCCTGCTGTTGTACGTCGCTCGAGGTGGCCGCCATCAAGAACTCGCTGAGGTCGAAGCCACCCTGATAAGCGTCCACCGCTGGCTCCTCTTCGTCCAGAGCCTTTTCTTCGTCGCGGGCGTGGCTGGCACGGCCGGATGCAAGCTGGTGCAGTCGTGAGGACTCCTTGGTGTTGGAACGAGTTTGGTGTAGACTGAGTCGGGTCAATTCGCGCTTCATCTCTTCGAAATCCTCCATGGCAGCCCGACGGGAGACGGGCTCTCCCTGGTCCTGTTCGCCCCATCGGCCCTCCACTGAGAGGTCAGTTACTGGTCGAATTGGAGCCAGAGGTTTGTCCGGAAGACACGATGTTGGTGTAGGTAGTTTCACCCTGCAGCCCTTCCGGTGCATCGGGCGAACCCTGCGGCTGACGAGGTTCGTCAGCCATTGCGGAGCGGCTCGTAGCTGTGTGCCCCTTAGTGTATGGTGTTGGAGAATGAATCGCAAGATCCAAGAATAATAGTCAATTCACACGTGGGGACTAATAATAGAGATTAAGAATGAAGCGAGGGATCGTCCCGTACTTCACAAAAAAGTAATGTAGAGAGGTCAAGGGAAAGAAAGGGGTATCTGCCGCAATTGGTGACGACACGGCCAGTATATAGTATATACAATTCCAAAGAAAAGGAGGCGGAGAAAAACGAAAGAAAAGATTAGATGTCGAGGTCTCAATGCGCACGTTTCAGAGAGGGGAGAGGGTCAGATATACAAGCGCCGCGGCACGGAGACCAGGCCAAGGAGGAGAAGAAAAAGGAATATGAAGATGGAAGATAACAGCCATTGCATCATGGTTATAAACGAATGTCTCCGATGCTAACTCCGGATGGCAAAGCGGAAAAATTCTCTGGATTTGTAAGGAGGGCGAGCGCACAGGGTCCAACGTTTGACATCCGCGTCGCCAACGGAATTAACGGGTCAATCAGAAGGCAGAAAGCGCTGACGGGACATCCGTGGTGTCGAGGACAGCCGAACTGTGGACCTAGCGAGCAAGAATTAGCAAGCGGAATGGCAAAAAGTGCAGAGAAAGGAAGCTCTGGTGGGGCCCGCAGGATGAGTGGGTATGAATCCACATGAGTCAGTCATCCGGCTGGGCGATAGGACGCTATCTTCACCAAGGAGGAAGCATCGCAGCGTCGGGGATTGAGAGACCGGATTGGGCTGCGACGTTAGCGTGGAGGCCTGAAGCCAACCACCCTACTCGATAGGCCGGAGGAGCATTGAGGAGCATTAAGATGAAGGCAGAATCCTTGGGGATGCCGCGAGCAGAAAGAAAGAAGAGAAGCGAGGCAGGCGGGAACCTAAAGCGGCTAGCGGCGGCGGAGATAAGCGCCGGGGATTACTTGCACTTGTTTGGGATGTCAGCATGTCAGCAGCGAATGGCTGACCACGCGTGCCGTTGCCGAGCGGCTGATTGGCTGCCGGTTAGCCCTAAGCCGGCGGGCGCTAGGGCTTATCCCGATGACGGGCATTAGTAATGGTCCTCTTTCCAGCTTGTTCTAGTACTGTCGATGTTGACTGTATGGGCCGTTGCGGATAGCCTCATACTTGGGTACCTTGATCCGGATGACTGACAGTATTCTGCCCGAATGGGTATCATCTTCAGCATGATGACCAACCGCAGAAGCACGCGGCTGACCAACCTGAATCATTGCAAAGCTGACCAATACCCAACCACGGAACAAAAACCCAATCAAAAGTCGCGGAAGATCAATCGGCAGTCGGTTGGATTCCAGCGCCTCAGCCGTGGGCCCCGACAGTGGTCTGGGAAATTGAGCAAAGAACCGGAGTGGGGGACAAGCTCGCCCATTCTTATTCGAACATCTACTTCCGACATGATTCCTGGTCCGATCGACTAGCCGGCCATGGTTGATGATTCGCTTCGGTTGATCCCGCCACACCGCTTTCCCGTACATTATCCGGGCTATCTTCTCCCGTCGACCAGAGCAGTCTCGTTGGTGTTTTCATGCCATGTGTGATGGATGGATGATCCTTGTTGGCGACGCTCGAGATCGCCTTGGCAGCATTCTGATTCCTCCAAAAGCACGAACAAACCTCGCTGTGGTTTCACCGCATCCGTCCTGTTTCTCCCAGTTTCCAGCGTCTCCTAATGTCATCAACCTGGATTGATCAGCTTGTGTTTAGCCAACAGAGGTGACCTTACAGATTGTCTCGATTTGCACGACACATTCCAATTGCTCCCCCTACTCCGGGCACTATAGTAATGCACACAGCGGGCCAACTTCTACTTAAGTATCACATCTAGACACCGCAAGGGCCTCTCCCCAAACCAAGGGCCCACCTGGAGCCGCCGACTCCAGCGACATGTGGTTGATGCATCTTGATTTGGGCCGAAAATGCAACCAATGCAAGTGTACTGGGCCATGGGGTCACGGGGCTAATCAACATACTACCTAGCCAATGGTGTTTCTCTCTCAGCAGTGATACTTGCATATCGCCTTCTCCTAAAGAGGAAAATGGCTCCGACTCTGCTGTCCTGCCGGCATCCTAGTTGACCCCGACTACCCGACATCAAGTTCGCATTATTATCCCGTCTTATGGGCAGAAAATGTCCAAATCATTTTTCTTGTGCAATGTGCATATCCCCACCAGGATCGCCCTGTGCCGTCCGGATCGCCAATGTCGATACCGAGAAGGGTTCGTCGGTTGTGGTATAACTTATGCAGGTGCATGTAGGGCCTCGGTTCTAATACCCGAGGCCCTACATGCACCAGCTCTATCGCCTAAAACCCGATTTCACAACCCGTATTGGAATGTCCCAGCCAGTGAACAGCGGCCTGATACTTCCTCCGAGCTGGATAGTCGCGTTGCCCGCAGAGTTTCACTAGTTCGGCTGATTTGGGAGGGCATTATCATTGGTGAGAGAATATGGGGTAACGACTCCGAGTAGGAGCGGGATCGTGGGGCTCGAGTTGTTGGTCCTTGATTCTGTGCTTTTCTTCCTCTTTTCTTTGCTTCCGTCTTCAATCCTGTTTTTGGGTTGGAAAGGTTGGAAAGGAGAAAAGAAGCTTTTGTGGAAACAAAACCAAAGCTACGTTGCAAACCACCCCGAATACAGGAGATGAGGAAATCAACGCCATTATCAAAACAGAACATTACTGAAGAAGCGAAACTATAGTATTGGCCTTACTATTGAATAGATCTACAAAAGTGACTCTCATGGGTACAGAATAGCCCTGACCGCTTTGTACGACGACGCTGCACTCTTCCCCAGATCATCTACAGATGCAACCACAATATGAACACGTACAAATTCTCGCCACCCCTTTCTTTCGTACGTATCAAACATGTGATATTACCGTCTGATCTCTAGATCCATACTACTCATCTACTCCTTACCGGCACCCGGGTCCGCAACAACGCTATAATCGCATATCCAAGTAATTTCATTCATGCATGCGGTGTACCCTGAACAGTTTCGCCACTCACTCACCCCAGCATGATCACCACCTTAAGCCGAAGCGCATGCAAGATTCGATCTCGCGAGTCACAACAGCTTCGCGAATGTTTTCCGGAAAGGGTCGCATGACTGCGCCCAGGCCAGCAACTAGGGCCACAAACATCTCCCCATTAACCCGAGAACGCATTGAGCATGTCTCGGGGAGAATATCAGGGACGATTTCTATACTCAATCCCGCCCCTTCAATGAAGCCTGAAGAACCATATGGTTGATGTTGAAATAAACTCGGCGGTACACACCCAATCTGGCGTCTGTCTACCTGTCGGTCGGCCTTTCGGTCTCCTTCTCAGCTTCGCCATCAACGTGCTGCTGCTGCTGGTCACATCGGGGGGTAGGTTAGAAGTGAACGGCGTTCCTTGCGTCCATCGGGGTCTGGTTCATGTCGTCGCCGGCGACTTGTCTTGTATATGCAAGGCTCGGGATAACATCTCCTTACGGGGGCGGCAGCGAAGAGGAATTGCGAGGAACCTGAGATGAAATGAAAATAACGGCCTCACTGCAGGATCCTATGCATAGCTAGTGGCCGTGAGGAGGCACCGCAACGGGTAGGTGTATTTTGAGCTAATAAATCAGCCCTCACTTGGAGAGATGTGCGCTTATCTCGGATCTTCTCGATGATAATTATCATTTCCTGAGTAATTAGAGACACGACTGTACCTTGGTAATGACGCAATTCCATTGAATTACGTTTCATCAACGCCATGCGGTTTTTCCGTCACTGTCGGTGCCTCTTGTTGATTGTCCCCTGCCTACTTACCTATTTTGCAAGCATGCGCCATCCCAGGTGCAGTTCTGCACGCCCCTAAATACCCCAAAAATGACCAGATATACCCGGTTCCACCGAGCCCTGGCATGGCTCGCATCTGTTCCTTTTTAAAGCCAAATCACGGCACCATATCACCTCTCAATGTTGGCAATCTCTACCACATGCATCTCCTTGCCAGTGGCACGAGAGAAAACCAGGAAATTCAAACATAAATAAACTTAAAACACTACAAATTACCACTGCGTGATGTCCACCAACGTCCCTGCATGCCCGAGGGGTCGTCTCTCAGCCTGGATTCCAGCATACATACTAGAGGCACAACCTCCCTGGCCAGGCCAATCTACTGCAATCACATGTTGAACAACATGAAGCCGTCCTCCTGTTTTCTCGCAACCTTTTCCTCTTATTCTATTGTGTTCCAGATGTAGGGATTGGTTGGGGTAGCACTACATTCCGTTGGGGGGTGTTTCTCCTCTTTGGGCGAGCTACATGATT
This sequence comes from Aspergillus micronesiensis, assembly GCA_039763685.1. Classification (NCBI taxonomy): domain Eukaryota; kingdom Fungi; phylum Ascomycota; class Eurotiomycetes; order Eurotiales; family Aspergillaceae; genus Aspergillus; species Aspergillus micronesiensis. Next base: position 245,491 of record JASHHO010000082.1, on the reverse strand, counting down.
CCATAATCAGCAGGCTTCAACGTCGACTACTAACTGCTTTGTGCTGTATAATCCTCTGGCGCAGGCAGGGCTGGACCTAATATCTACTGGAGGAGGAAATGGAAGCAGTTACTGCATCTATAAGGCCCGACCAGTGCCTTCAGCAGTATGGAATTCACCATCCGATTGATATGGTCTATATCGAAAACAAAACAGTAGTTTTCTATACTATGAGATCGCACACATCACAAGATATCCATATAAACCGCCAGACAGAGTAATTTGTACTAATGCGCATCTTACAACCCACTATCGCCATCTTATACCCATCTACGCGAGTACCCAGCTAGTACAATGCAACCAAACATCTACACGAAAACACACCAATATAGCATACAAAACATGGACCCCTGTCTCAAAGACTTCTCTTCAAGATGACAGAATAAGCTTGTAGCTTATCGTAGATAAATTCCCCTGTGTCAAACTCTATACGCGTCATATAAACCCCAGGTTTGATACTTTCGACCCCACCCTTTTCCATGGGAACTTAACCACTTTGGTATAGTTTTTCTTTCTCCTGACTTTGGAAAACCTCCTATATATTGCATTTGTGTGGGTGGTCCCTTGTCGTAGATTTTGTGAGTGTTTAGATTTGGGCTGGCTTGTGCTTGTGATATCATCTGGTTACGCCGTCGCACGCATCACACATATGACCCCATATCGACGGGATGTCAGACTATCCTTTTGATGAGTAATATATCACCTCGGAATTGTATATGTCATGTAGAAGCTTATGGCTATGTTGGACATAGTTTGAGTAGATTCTTGAGTGGATGCCTACTATCGAGCAACAATCAATGTCCATTAAACATAGTATCATTGCTTCTATAACATCGTCACGAAGACAAAGACAACTAACGCATAGAAAATAACATTCATCTACACTCTAATCATCTACACTAGCTCTACAACATGATATGAACCACGTAGCAGCATATACCCAATCCAGCCCCTTGAAGATTCTCCAGCTTCGCCATCCGACCAACACTGTTGTCTGTACATCCAGCCCCAACATAAACACATCTACCCTGAGGCAAGAGACCTACCTCGGCACCGAGATATACTGCAAACCACGCTCGTGATCGAACCACGAAGTAATCCGCCAATACACCAGCCTACCTACCCAGTCCTTGTCTCGTGTCTGAAAATGCTCACCGAAACAGACCACCCCCATCCGTCCCTACAAAGCCCCCATGCCGCCATCGCGTCGCCATCGCCGAACGCCGCCGTGCCCATCAGGAAACAGCCCCAAGGGGCAGAGGCGAAACCAGGCGGCGACAATCTCGCCATCGCCACAGTGACTGTGCCTTTCGCCCATGCATACCGTTGTACATGCCGGTACATATGTATGGAGTGCATACGTACATATCGTTCTCACCCCGCTGCGCTTCCATCTACCCCCCACGTCCGGTTGTGTTCCCTCGCGATCTCCTCTCCTCACCTCGCAGAAGGCGGAACCATATATGTGTGTGAGGAAGTCGCCCTGCCTTGACTCAGTCAGTCACTCGTGCTGTGTAGAGGTGTGTGGTATGGTGTGGCGTGGTTTCGAAAATGTCTGCCTGCAGTCTCACCCCCCAGACAGAGTGGAGTGCCTGTGACGACTGACTGGGAATGAGCGAGACGACTGACTGTACGACTCAGTACACGTAGGCCTGGAATGCCGCTGCAGATGGGGAATGCCGGCCAACGTAACACAGACGATCGCGAATCGACTCTCGCCATGTGAATGACACCCCATCGAGCATAGTGGCAGACCACTGGAATGCTCACTGGGTCGATTTGTGTAACCCTGCCGGAGGTGCGGCATGTCGGCAAGATGCTGTAAGGAGGTGAGGGCGTCTCCTCCTCCTCCTCTTCCTCCTGCTGTCTGCATGCCGGCCGGCCTGTCTGCGTGTGTGGCTGTGTGCTGTGGGCTGTAGGCTGTGAGGTGGGTGTAGGAGGGCTGGTCTTGGTCTGTGTCGTGTCGGGTGTGGGGGCGAGGAGGAAAGGACTCAAGTGGCGAGCGTTTAGTTCTCTGACTCGTGGAGTTGCTTATATTCCGGACGTATCTATTCGTGTCTGTCTTGTATGAGTTAGGTAGTGTGACTATGACTAGGGAGACACGGTGTGTCTTGAAGGGAAGGACGAGTAACAACGGGGAAGGGTGGGGGGGAGCCTTGCTTGCGCACGGAGGGAAAGACGGTACAGTGCGTCTGTCGCCGTCTGCCGAACCTATACCGAAGCTGGTCGTTATCAAGGCGCGCGTGATGAGCCGTTCTCGGGAGATAAGTGAGTGCGGTGGGTTGGGTAGAAACACAGGACGGACCAAACACAGCATATCGGTACAGCATTGCGAGACGAGCAGACACACGACAAAGGATCGATCATCTTGCATCATCCCATCTGGCAGCAGCCGTCGTAACTGGCTGATCGTACATCTCCAGACGCTGCTCACTGGCCCGTTGTGTGTGTGTCGACCACGATAGATCAGAACCGATGGGATGACGCCCTGGGGATGAGATTGAGTTCGAAGCAGGCGTGGATCGAGCGTCAAAATAACGGTCCAAGCCCTGTCTGAATTCCATTTCTTTGTTCTCCGGCTCTGATCCCATCCATCCCTGTGGCCCCTTGCATGTATTCAGAGGACAGCCGCCAGGGCTAGTATAGTCACATCGTGTGTGCGTATGTGCAATAGACTTCAATCTCGGAGGTCAGTGATTTCGCCCTCAGACAAGGGCTGGTCCCGTGTATCTCAGGCCATGGTGTGAAACCCACCGACGGCTCTCCATATCTGTACGGAGCCTCCGGTCATGCATTCCTCGCACAGGTCGGGTCGTGGTTGGTCGACAAGGTGGTTTTTTGCAGTCCATGAATACGATGGAATTTGCAAATTTGCATACTTGGTGGTCCCTGTCGAATACCGAATCTCCTTAATAACCAGACCAGACTAATAGGAGCAATATCATATGGCATTAAATCCCTCTCCCCTTTCTGTGCCAGTTAGGCACCACCCATCCATGCTCGCTGGTCCACTTAGCCGCGTTGCTCCTCTCAATACGCTGATCGACACCCCGTAGCGCGGCAATGCTCACCACCATTCCGACTCAACGCCAACTTGGACGATTCCGGGATAGTCGTCTGCTCACTACTGTGCGTAGCGTGGCGTAGCATGCAACAGTAGTCCCTACAGTAGTCTCTGTCTCTGTTGTCCTCTAGAGTGTTGTCCTCTAGAGCATCCGTTCCTCCTCTTATCTCTCGCCTAGGTTAGCATCGTCCGGGCAGGACCGGTCCCATCCCATCCTGCTATCCTACCAGGAAGATCGTACCTCGCACATCATCTCGCAAACCGGTACACAATCGATAATAATAACATAGTGTACATATAGTACTGCCGGGATCGGGACAGAAGCAGTGACAGTCAATCCCGAATCACCAACATTCCCCCCTCGCCAACCCTCCTGTTCATGCAAGTCCATCTCCGAAAAACAGGGGCAAACTCTCTGCCGCGGGGAGAGTTTGATTCTTACCTCCGTACATGTCCGTATCCATCTATCCATCCGTACATCTCCCCGTCCCCTGCACAGCTTGTCAGTCCCTGAGACGAGGAGAAGACAGTAGCCCAGGGACAGGACAGGAAAGGGCCAGAAAGCAGTCAGACTGAGTTTGATGATGCCTGCCCGGTTAGTCCATAATAGCCTCCTCTATATGGGGATGGATGGGGCTAGGCTAGGGGAACCCTTCCCTTCCTCTACCTACAGTACCCACGGAGTACCAGTCTCGGAGAAGTCGGGAAACTAAAGGCTCCAGTCAGTTCGGTGCTGGCCACTCAACTCGCAACAACCTGGCTGTCGCAGAAATTTCCGCAAAAGTAATAATTATGAGACACGCGCAGACGCCAGAGCCACGTTTTTTTTTTTAGTTTTCTTTCTTTCTTTCTTTCTTTCTTTATTTCTCTTATTGGGAGGGGGAGGGCCCATTACGTCTGTACCTTTGCATGTACTGTATTTGGGGCGCACCAGATCCTGGTGACGGTGGCGGCGTGTGGGGGAGTTCACGACCGGTAAAGAAAAGAAAAGCAGTAAGATTGGAATAAATATACATAGAAACGAGGAAAAAGCAAGAAAAGATTGGCATAGAAAAAGAAAGACCGGAATGGTGGAAAAGGAAATGGGCTGTACGAGATACATACCTAGAGGTTAGGTACAGAGGACGTGCGTTGAGACAATTTACGGTAGGTACCTGAAAGATGGAGAATACTACAGAGTACGTACCGACCAACCAACCCGCCTACCAACCAACTCCAGTATACGCACTCGATGATAGGAGAATTTGTCTCTGTCAAGCTGGAAGTTGCAAATCGACAGCTCACAGCGAGGGGGCGAAACGGGATGTTATTTCCCACGCGGGCAGAGCCAATAGCAGAGTTGCCAATGCGCCGCAGACACGGTGGTGACATGCAAGGGGCTGGTGGACATTCCTGCACCGGGGAGCGGAATAATCTCGAAAGAGCCCACCGTTCGACCATTCTTTCTCAAGCCGTGGTAGCATTACTGTGTATTGTGTATGTACAGTCTGTACGTATGGAGTACTACGGAGTAGGTATGAAGTATGAAGTATGAGGTAGGTAAGTATGTACCTCACTGGCGAAGAGGATGTCCTGTCAACCAGGACCAATCAAAACCAGCACCATGGCGAAAGACAGAGCTGGTGAAGAATCCCGCGCCTATAATAGCCAAGAATCCCAAAAAGAAGAGTGGGATTTGCAGGCGTAAGACGGAGACGGCCTAGGTGAGAGACTAGTCGACTGCCCAGAAGACTCCGCTAGGAAGAATCGAGTATGGTGGTGAGTGAGATCAACAGTGCATTATTAGAAACCACTAAGGAACCCGACACTAGTATCTCAGTTAGTCGCCCATATTATTAATAATGGATTCCTCAGCTCCGCAGCCGTGACGAGTCGGGGCCAGTTCCGTTCCAGGGGCACCAAGAGCACCCTAGTGGCGATGGACACAGTCGGCTGGTATCTCCAGGTTATGTACGACGATGGCTGTATGAAGGGGTACCGCACGGAGGGGAAGGGGACGAGGGAAGGGAAAGAGGGCCCGAGACGCACAGGAACGAGACTGTCAGCAAATAATCGACTGGGGAAGACCCCAATCCATGCCAAGATATCTATCGTGGGATGGATATCTCGGAATCGCCAGTGGCCCATGGCGGATCGACACTCCTCGGTCTTCTCTGATACAGACAGATGCAGCCCGGCCAATCTGCCCCAACCCATGACTGTCGCCGAATAACGCCCTGCGATCCACCGGGCCGACCAGACCCTCCTCTTTGGGAGCAAATAGTCACCCGCGCTTGTTTCACCGGGCTCATCAATTTCAGGAGATTTCACATGAACGAGCTGGGGATGCGGCCCAGTCCACCGCCTCAGATGGGACGTCTCGTTCATTCTTCTCTGCAGGGGTTGGTTTTTTTTTTTTTTTTTTTTTCTTTTTCTTATTCTATTTCAAGGGGAGATTGTGTGTCCTGGTGTTTGGTTCTGTACGAGCTTAAGCCACCCATGCTCTAGTGTCCACCGGTCTCTCTGCAGGGCCCGGACCAGACATCCGGGAGGGAGGGAAACAGAAAAAGAAAACGACAGGTCAGGTCAAGCCTGGGCCTCTCTGACCAGTCATTCTCAATGGGGTATGGAGGGTCAGGACGCGTGGGATTGTCATCGCACAGTCCCGGTGGTGATAGAGTCTGGTTGCCTTGCGTCGTTGAGGATGTGCTCGTCTTCTGAAGGTGACCCTCGACAGGTTGAATTGATAGAACGATATTATCCAATTGCGCCGTTCGGACTGGGGTATCTAGAGTCGACTTTGATCGCACATGGACCATGTCAACGAAAGTGGTCTCGTCGTGTCTTACTCTCGATGCAAAGCAGCTGGACGCATCTGCTAGCTCCATGCTTGGTCCGGTTGCTGTTCCAGTTGCTGGGACCAACTATCGACACCGTAAATAACCTGGACACTAGCGGAAATGACGGCGGATATGGATGGGCCAGTTGCACCAATGTCCCGAGGACAGGGAAGGCCTGCAGCTCCCAATGCTGGGCCATGTTCTCCGCACGAACCAAGAAACCAACGCTGGGCTCCATCGGACGAGTGCTATCCGGAGACATTTCTGGTGCGCGGTGGATCCTCTGCCTTAAGGCCCCGACCGATCACGACCATCATTGGCACTGCGCCGGACAAGACACGCTAAAGAAAGCCTTCCCGAGGATGCCCATTAGGATGAGCAGGCATTCCACTTTTCATTCGCTCGGAGGTCAGATCCTGTTCTCAGTCTACGACTCCCCCCAGCGTGTAGTGCCCAGTCCGTCCCCAAGCCCCGTTCGACCGTCCCCTGACTACGGAGTATACACGGATGAAGCCATGTTTGAGAGGGTGATCGGAGGGGCCAGCCACGCCAATGGGGAGATGATTGGGAGATGATTAGCTGGAGGGGTTAATCTGCCTCCAGCATCCAATCACAAAATTCCTGCCTCGACCCTGGCTCCCTTTTCCTGTGCCCTGGGGCTGATTGGCCGGGCAAGCCATGGTTGACCAAATCATATCTCTACACGAGCATGTGGCGTAGTTACGTCGCCAACCATGCGCCCTCTCAGATCTGAGACCCAACCAGCGCCGACATGGGGATGCGTGGCGTGGCCCACTGCTCGACCCCCCTGAACGAGCCGTCTTCTGCAGACATATCCGGGGACGATACCCATGGACGGCTGGGAAGGGGCCAGAAGCACAGGATGAAGGGGGAGAGGCGAAAAAGAAAACAACCAGGGAAGGGACCAGCATGGCCATGACATCCCTTGATCGAAGGTCGGGACAGATTGAGCCAGCGATTGACACCGGCACGACCCAATCAGGGGCTCTCTGGGCGAGCAGCGTGGAGCCACGGGCGTTGGTGGGGGGCCAACAACAGGGAGCTCCGGTTGGTGCTCTGCGTTTCAGCAAAGATGGACATCCTTGCTGGGGACTCTGAAGGGCCTACTCCATTCAGCCTCCTGCAGACAGAACGATCAGGACGACCTCTGAAGAAGACGCTGGACGACCGGCTGCAGCAGCTGAGTTCTTCCTCCATGTTCTCCGTTCGTCATGACCGACAGGCAGGCCGACAGCGTCGCCATCCCACGGTCTGCTGCACCAATTCCAAATCCACCCCAACCGCCACGAAGCCACCGTGACGGCATGGTGCTTCTGTCTCAGACGCTTCGACGTCGTCGGTGAGATGCGTGGGGTACAGACGGAAAGTACGGATTCCGTGCTTCGTATGGACGCAGTCAGGATGGGATGGACCATGATGATGTTCCTGCCCAAATCATTCTCCCGTCTTGATTTATTACAATGATCTACTCGACAGTATTCGCTAGTATGTGCTGATACTAGCTGTGGTGCACGAATCTCGTGTCCATCTGCCTCGCCCTGTTCTGGCCAACACTCCTCTGCGGGATCATCCCTCGAGATCGGGTTGACCCTGCTAACTCCTGCAGCATTTCTTCCCAGTGAGCGTCTGTCCAGGCGAGATGTCAGAACCACGCCACCAGGGCGCGGTGGCTGCTCCATCGTCTCTGTCATGGCGGGTTTCTCCAACCTGTATGGTGTGGGCCAATCACCATGCGGGGTCTCTGGGCTCGCTGTGAAGGGGGATTCCGGAAACGCGAATCGAAAAAGTCAGGCGTCCAGATTTGATTAGAAACATTGATTCTGTGACCTGGTAGCTGGACCCAGTGCGCGGGAGGACAGTTGGTGGGTTCTCGTGATCCAAGTGCCTGGTTCGCGGTACGTGGCGCCATGGCCCATAATGGTCATACTTCTTCCTGTGGTCTGCATAGGAGGTAACGTGATATACATGCCAATATATTTAGAAAGATTACACAGAGACGAATATACTGGCGATAGTCACGGTCATAATATTGGAAACATTGGGCCTTCCAATACTAATTGGTCGGGTCAAGTCATCCTACATCCCCTACTATATATATGCACGCTTGGCAGCGGTCGATCCCCAATATCGCAGCGACACGGTGCAGCCCCATGGTCTGATAGACCCCACGAAGCCGGAGGATAAACATCCATGGGTTATGTGGCAACATGTGGTGTATTGACGCTCGGACGAGATCCATTCCGAGTCGCTGTTTCTGGACACGGAGCACATCAGATGAGCGATCCGAATCCGACGGATTGGCCAGACAAGCAAGGACAGCAACCGACACGGCTAAGATGGTAACCGATGATCAAGTTTGGGACTGGGATCCGACAATCGGCTTGTCGTTGGTCTCTGCATGAATATGTCAATTCCAGCCACCAGTGGGGAAGCCAATGCCTGGAACCTGGGGTCAAGGCGCGACACAGACTGGGGCTGAGAGTTGATAGATAACGAGACGACGATACATCCGATTGCCTAGGGCGTTGGGACTATCCAAGCGAAGGAGTCCAGGGGGTCCCTGCACCAATGCTTTAGGGCTCCCCAGCCCGCAGATGTCCATAGACGCGGTGCATCCAACTCTTTTCCCACCCTGGTCTGTTTCGTGCAGCTGCATGCAAGTGTGTCTCTTCATACCCGTTTGGGCAGCCCCCCGGCTCGATTAGCCGGGCGTTAGTCGGGATTTGAAGGCGACTGTTTTGTCCATGATGACCAGGCTATTGAAGCTTTGTCCAATGCGGGGGACATGGGGAAATCTCTCCGATGCCCGGTGCGCAACGTTCACCTTTGTCGCCATGCTGCCCGGCAAGGGGGATACCTAGGGCTCCGTCCATTTAACTTTGTCTTGGGCATTACTGAAATAGTCCTCTGGGATCGGGGATACCCCGCGTTTACCTCTTTCGTCCTGACCCTAGGTATTTAACAGCTTTCTTTGTGAAATACTCGTATTGATATGTTCCCCTTCGGCAAAGTCAGGCGGGGCGACCTTATCGAGATTGGCTTCTCACCTCACATCTCTCGCAGAAGGAGACACCTTGTGCAACCTCCCGATCTGCCAATCCCATTGTGCTGTCTGGGTGCAAGGGATCGAGGCTACTCGCGACTCCATCCCCCTCGACGGCATCGCAGCCAAATTAGGTTTCGACAAGCACGCGCCAACTGGGATCGTCCACTGTTCGCCCACTTTGTCGGGACTCGGGGACCTGCCAATCGGCGGACCCTCCTTCTGGCGGTCGGTCGGGTCGTGTTTCCCCCCATCACATTATCGCTCTGAGACGCAAATCTGTAGGTGCCTCCCGAGGACACTGCCCCGACGCTGGCTGGTCCGGTGATCGGCATGCACTCGTCGCTCTGACCCTGGTTGGGGTCGTCGTCACCGTCAACATCCTCGCATACTCTGTAATCATGGCGTCGGTCCCCCAAGTTCCTGTCCGGCGGGGCCCTGGGGACGAGGCGCGGCTCCGAGTCAATTTCTTCCTACCGTCATCGCGCTGGATCTACGGAGGATCTCCCGCGAAGGTTTCGACGAAGCGTCCAATACAAGCTCCCAGGAACGGGTTCCTCCTGAATAGGGGGAAGTGACCGACCTCGCAGTCACCCCAACTCTAAATCTTAGCCACCGCCAGACGGGCAGGGAATCGTTCCAAACCGAAAGGATCGCCCTGTGGGACGACCTGGTGTCTGATTCTTGACGTTTTTTTTCCTCCGTACCGGTAGGTATTTTTATTTTATGTTTTTTTTTCCCGGCAGAAAAAGTCCCCCTACCCCGTCAGGTGTCCCAACAATCCTCAATACGAAGACCATAGGCGATCGTCTGTTGTCTTCTGCCTCCCCTCAGGAACTGCCCAGACTATTGGCTCCGGATCCAGTGGTTTGTGGCACGGACCCCGTCGGGGTAAGCTCGTGGAAGAAACGAGCGCGATGCTGGCTGAGGAAGGCGAGAGGAGATGGAGTGCCGACTTACGAAGCGCTAGGCTGAAGAGGGCGTCTCCGATGGCGATTAATTTTGATCTACGAAAGACGGAGCTGGGCGGGATCTTCCCCCTCTCCCTTCCCATCCACTCTCCCCTCCCCAAAAATGCAGCCCAGGACGGGTCCGGTTGGGTCCAATCTGCGGCGCGCGCACTGTCCCCCTGTTTCGCTCAGGATTCCCTGGAAGTTCTCCGCTGTGTCGGGCCCTGGTCGCAGGCAACTCGTCACTGGCCCTCAACCTACGGAGTAGGTCGGTATGGACTGTACGACCATGTATTAGTGTCATGCTGCCGCCGTGGTCTTCTGGAAGCTGACGAAGCCGATCCCTCCTCCTGGAAATGAGCCAGAGACTAGTCTGGACTAGGAGTCAGACTGACAACCCGCCATCATGCTGGTGATGATGACTCTTATCGCCTGGTCTGGTTCGTCCTGGTCCATCATTCAGGAATCATCCTGACCCTATGTACGGAGTAGGTACCGACCTCGGTAATCATGTGTAATCCATGTAACTTTGTAAAATGGTAAACAGACTGGAGCAACGAATCTTATCGATAAGCAGGCAGGCAGGCATTCCGGATGACCATGCGCACATTCTCAAGACCCAGAGGAGCGACGAGAATGTTCCGTGTGGCAGTTCTCGTCCGCCAGAACATAACTCGGACCGTCTTTGCCCGTTTGGGAGGCCAGTGGACGAATGACTAGGATCCTTCGTTCGTTCGCCGACTGCCACGAAATCCCGAGGACCGGGGACTCACTCACCGACGCTGTCCCTGTCTTCCTTCATCTGAAGAGAATACTACGGCATACCTATGTCGAATCATCGATTATCAGTTGGCCAATAAACTATGTAATCAATTTAATTAATATGTGATTATTCTTGTCTTCTATCTCCTTCCTGTTCTAATCTTCCCCCAGTCCAGAAGTCCAGACCAACCCTCGGGTCGGCCACCAGGCACACCACCACAGTTGGTTGGTTGGTCAACGGGGTGTGTGGCCGGCCGTTTTGCCCCTCATCCGTGGCCAACCCAAGTCGTCAATAACACGCACGATTATAATAATACCGATGGATATAGCGAGAATAATCAGGATAATCTACCGAACCCGTGCCCAAAGACATTCCGATCAAGCATATCAGTATCCGTACTCTGTACTAATAAAATCACTCAAGGGGTTCAGTCCATAATACTGTGTAATGAGAGACAGAGACCCCACCCACTGCCATATATGAACGGGTGTTAAGAGGCTGTGTTTAGTTTCGTTTAGTTTAGTTAGTTAGTTAGTTAGTTCGTCAGTGTTGAACGAAGATCGTCTGGCCACGCTGTGAATGAGTGAGGCAATAATTATCATCATGATTGCTGCTATTAGGTAGGGGTAGGAGCCGCAGAAACCTGACTGACTGGCTACTGGTCGGCGGGAGTGGAATCGACCTCCGTTTAGTGCGGAATGCGAGGTCTGGGCAAGACCGACTCGATGACCGGTGCACATCATCTCTTCGTCGGGGCGGGAACGGTGGTTGGATGGAGGATCCACTGTCCATCGAGTCTGACCTACAGTACGTACGTATGGATGTACGTATGTACGAGTCTTGGTGTTCGAGAGGCAACCTTTGCTGCGTGGTTTACTTTTTCCAACCGTCTGACTGTCTCTAATCTTATGCTTATTGTAGGTACGTTGTAGATATGATGGTGGTAGATAGATGATCAGAGGTGAAGCCGTGGGAGCTGACGGTGGAACTGTACGAAAGGTACAGGACAGATACAGTAATATATGCACTCGTATCGATCAGATCGACCGGGCAAGGGGGACACAAAACGGTCGGAGGGGGACGCCTGACGAGAAGGAGGATTGCGAGAGAAAGATGGTGTTCTTGCTTCTACCCATGCCGTCGACAGCATTCATGATGTATATACCTAGGTATGATGCCAGGCAAGACTGACGTTCAAAGAAGAGCACCGGGCCAAAGGTTATCCTCCTATCAAACTCAATGCCCTGGGCTTAAAGTTCGATTGACGATTCCTATCTGTGTCAGGCCCGCTGGAGAAGGTTAAAGAGGATAAGAATCAGAACCGGACCAGGCCAGGACGACACCGCTCGGCCGAACACTCTGCCTCCAGGGCTACCTCCATACTGGTACGGTACTCCGTACGGATGTCCATGATGAGTCCGTCCCCATACGAGGGGGCGGGCGGTGGTGCTCCACTCGGTTGGCTCCCCTGGGCATCCATGGCACGGGGATGGAGCGGCCTCCCTGTTCGCCCCATCTGCACGATGACTCCTCGCGCCCATCGTTCTCGTCGACATCATCATCCTACATCTCCGTGTCCGCCGGATTTCCTTCTGTATCCTAGGGGTATCGTCAAACCGGTCTTCTGTCAGTTACTGGGACAGTGTGGACGGAGAAGTCCGGAGGGAGGAACGAGAATCACCCCGATAATGATGATGATAATAAATCAAAACCCAATACCTTGTTCTGTGTAAAAGGCTCATGATGTGCCTTGGCTCGTTGGCGCTCCACCTCGGACGCGGTGCCCCCGCGCATATCCCGTTTCGTCCTGAACCATTCAATCCCCGAGCCTATCCCTTTTCGGGCACCCATGTCCCTGCCACGGCATTGACAGGTGATTTCTCTTGGGATTACTCTGTACTTCAGAGATATATGTAGATGAGAGGAGTACTGGATCAATGAGCAAGTAGATGCTATGAAACCAGCGATCCATACGAGCGCAAGACAGACGGGCTTCGTTAATTTCCGGCCGGTTCCACGGTCCTCTGTCGCTGCCCCTCCTTCCTGGATTCAGTCACGTATAGGAACACAGTCGGACAGCCGATTGCTTCGACTTGTCCTTATTTGCTCGTCGTCGGTCTTCTGCGTGGTGATTCTCTCGAGTCGGGGATGTGTACTCGACCCAAGGCCGTCCGGGAGCCACCCCAGTCGAGGACGTCATCACTCCTCCCCAAGATTGGGTAGGAAACCCTACCTAGGTAGAGGTGAACCCCAGCCAACGTGAAACGGGGTACCTGCTTCTGCCATCCCCGCAGGCTTTCGTTTGGTTTCTTCAGTGAGGACTCGAAGGGAGGTATTGACTTTCCATCGAAAGATGGAGTTGGTTGGACCCTGTCCTGTCCCCTCTATGGACTATGGAGATTTGATGATCTTGGACCTGTCGTTCTACGTACCTCCTAGGTAGTGTTCCCCCCGGTGATTGGTTCCGGTCGGAGTTAGGTGTCATGTATGGAGCGGTTGATGTTGACATGGTTGACCGTGGCATATCTCCTGTAATCCTCGAGGGTCAACTTCTCAATCTCTCCCTCTGTACCTAGGTAGTGATGTTGGATTTTGTGTGATGACGTTCGGTGGTGAGGATCCACTGGCGGCCTTGCCTACTGCTCCCTTGGGATGACTAGTTGCATTGCTGCCTCTGGGCCTCTGCTCGGGCCTACCATCCTCTGGGTCGCCCCCCGCCTGCCCACGCCGGTCGCTCTTCACAGTCTGGTCGTCCGCTGTGTCCAACCCGCATCCTGCCCGGCGTGCGCCTAGTCTGGCTCCCGCCCATTCATCGTCCGCCGTCTGGTGGAGAGGCCGATTTTCCTTCTTTCCTTTTTTATTTTTTTCTGCCTTTTTTCTCTGCCCCTTCCCTGAATTTAAAATCCCGTCTTTTTTCTTTTCTTTTCTTTTTCTTTTTTTTTTTTTTTTTCCCTTTTCCTTTTACTAAAAAGAAAAAGAAAAACAAGGCTTACCATACCGTACATCCTCCCCCGTCAGATACCCTGCAGGGTGGATGGGCATCTCTGGAATCTGTTTCGATTGGATTGATTTGATTTATTATTCTGGTCGTGATTTTCCGCAGGTGATTGTCGCATAGTCTAGTCATCCTCGATGGGGGTTATATGATTTACGGACTCCCATGTCGCATGCCTCTGCGTCTCTCTTGATTCCTCCCTCAGCCCCGTCTCTTCCTCTCCTCCTCTCCCCCATACCTAGGTACTTGCCCGTTCCTCTGCCTCCCTCGGATGGCCTCAGCGCCGTGGACGACAAGTCGGCTTCCATTCCTCCTCCGAACCAGGTCCTCCACTGGATCCCGCGCGTTCCTTTGACGATTCACTTTGGCAGCTCGCCCAAACCAGTTTTAGCGGCCACCCCAAACGGGCTGCGTCGCGTTCCACCGGACGAGGTGCAGGCTTGGGAATTCCCGCAGCGTTCGCTGGTTGGGGCGTCGAGGTCGTCAACCTATACGATCCGATCGCTATCCGTGGAACCCAAGGCTCCAGTCGACCCAGCTTTCGCGGGCCCAGACGATTCTCAGATCCAACCTTGTCTGTCTTCTCTCTCTTCCTCTTGGGTCTACGATCAACCGGTGGGCACTGAACATTCAACCATCCCCTCCGCCCTCCCCCAGGATCTCCGGACACGCCATCAAATAATCGAAAATCCAAAACCCAATTCTTCCCACGGAACTTTTTCGTACAGCATAAAAGAAAGAAAAAAAAAAAAAAAAAATAAGAGAAAAAGGAAAGGGCCGTGCTTGTCGATCCGGGCACCCAAGTCTGGGTAATCTTAAACTCTGACGAGGGGGCATTTTAACTCAACCCGGCGACCCTCTTCTACGGTTCACCATCGCCGTGAAGCTCCTTCAACCTGTCATTCTCTCTTGTCCTCTCGATCCCCCGCCTCTCCTCCCCTCTTCCGCCGCCGACCTGACAGCTTATTTGCCTCTGTCTTCCCGGCTCTGCGTCCTCTCCTCCCCGTCTGCAACTCCATCGCCCCGCGCTTCATCGCAACAGCGTGATCTGACGCACGCCGCTCCGGGCTTTCCACCGCCCGTCGCTGTTTCGTCTCTTCTGTGGCCCGCCTCGAGGACTCGCGCGCTCGTGTTCACCTCAACCCGAGCTCCGTGCCTCCAAACTTTGCCTTAACTCTGATCGCTTTTACCTCTTAACCCCTTTTTCAACTAGGTTCAACCCGTCCGACAACGGGTTCCCATCACAAACAATGGTGAACGGTGCGACGGTGTTGGAGCCGACCTTCATGGGCTATGTCGCAACCACCAACGATGCCCTGATCCTGTTCGAAGCCTGCCTGACCGGCGTCCTGCACCATGTGCCCGCCGCCCCCCACGATCGCGAACGCAGTCATCTGGTGCGCAGCGGCAGCGTCTTCATCTACGAGGAGAACTCGTCCGGCATCAAGCGGTGGACGGACGGCGTGACCTGGAGCCCCAGTCGCATCCTGGGCAATTTCCTCGTCTACCGCGAGCTGGAGAAGCCTTTCCCCGGGGGAGAAGAAGCGCGCCATGAAGAAAGCCAACCGACGCCCGGTGCCCCGTCCCGCCCCGGGGAGCCCTATCCCCGACATGACAGCAACGGCGGCCAAGCGTACTCGCCCTCCTCCAGCTCGGCCTTTGGCGATCGACCGCACCAGTCGGATATGGAGCGCGCCCTGGTTGGCTCGCTCGTGGATTCGTACGGCTTCAAGGACTCGGGGTTGGTCAAGAAGACGATGAGTGTGACAGTCTCGGGGGTCACCCACCATCTCGTGTCGTACTACAGCGTGGAGGATGTGATGCGGGGTCACTTGAATCCGCCGTCGATGGTCGACTCGCTGCGCTTTCTGCGACCCGGGCAGAGTTGACCCAGAAGCAAAGCTTCCGTGCGCCGATCGATGACCTGGATACCGCCGGCCTGGACGGTCTGGGTGACCCGAGCCACGGCATGTACTATCGTCCACCGCAGATGGTCGCGGCCCCCTACGCGATCCCCGGCGCCCATCCCGACTTCTATGGCCAAATGCCGCCCTATAACGGCCACCCATCCGCCGCAGTCGACCCCGATTGCCGGCTATTCCATGGCCGGTTCGATGCCCACGCAACCTGCTTCGAACGCGTTCCTTCCGACCCCGACGGCGCCGCTCAGATCCCCCAGAAACCGGACGATCACCCGCATTTCCGGGCTCCGCCCCAGTACAACACGAGTTTCGATGCGATGGCCCCGAATACCATGTCGTCGTCGATGCAGTCAGCCCTGAGCACGGGGATGACGGGCTCGTTGAGCGAGCGGAACCGCTCCCACTCGGATCAAAGCACCTACCGCAACTCGTCGATCTCCTCCCGGAGTGTGGCGACCGATGCGACCTCTCCGATGGACCCGGCGACCCGGCGACGTTCTCGCGGGGGAACAGTTTCAGCCTCGCGGGACAGCTGGAGGGCACCTCGCATCCTGGTCTCGAACAACGGGGGATGGCCGGCTTCGACATCCCCCGGCGCGAGTCCAACCCGATTGCTCCCTACTATTCGGGCCCCGGGGCGGATCGGCAACATTACTATGTGGGCGCCCCCGCGGCCACCGCCCATCCCGGCTATCCTGTGTCGACGTGGACGACGGCTGCGTCTGCGCAACCACAGGTATAAGGCAATGTGGCTGATACCCTTTGCTTTGCCGCTTGTGCTGGTTTTCCTTGCATCGCTGCTGGGTCCTAATTTATTTTCCTTTTCTTCCCTTTTCTTTGCTTTACTTCTCCAGAGGGCGGCTATTTGGGCATAGACTCTGCTTACACTCTATGGATGATTACCCGGATGGCTTACTGCTTGTTTGCTCTTAGAGGAGGTCTCGGTGGCTTTTTCTCTTCGTTTTGGCTCCTCGGTGTTGTTCTCCTACGATGTATGATGCACCCAAAATTTGTTTTCTAGCCGGTTGTCGTACTCTTCACTGGGGTTTCTTTCTTTTTGTTTGCCTGCTTAATTTACTGGGTGATGGAATTCTGTTTTCTGCGTGTCGCGTTAATGCCTTATGAGCAATGGGTCGGTTTGGGTGGCACGGTCTGGGGCGGTTATCTGAATTCTTTCTCGTTTCGCGATTCTTTTCTTCCTCCTGCGCGCAATCAATCATACCAGGTCATTGTTTGTGTTGCTTGATCTTGTTACTGGAGGATCAATCATGGATTACGGAGTACCTCGCGGGTCATTGGGACGGTGGATGCGATAGTGCTTTCATTCTTACTATCTTTATATTATTACTATTAAATTGTTCTATTTTGATTCCCTTATTTCGCGAATCCTTTCTGCTAGTTCTACTTTAATTCTTTCTGACTTTTTCTTCGATTCGATTGTATTCTCATGGCTCTGGGTGATTGGTGATATCATATGGACCATGACTATCGGTGAACCCCGCCGGACTGGCCGATGAGGCTGTTGTGGTGAGGGGGGTGTGCCGATCGACAGAGAATGATTGATGAATGTCCAAGACGGAATGCTCGATCGATTCCTATTGCCCATTATCCGGTATACATGATATAATCCAGTTCTGTAGGGCTGGAGGCTGGCCTCTAGAGAGTGGATGTAACCCGACTCTCTGAATCACCACTATCCCGTCCGAGTGTACCGAGATCGGGCCAATTCCACCCATCTACACTTGTCTCATAAGGGAGAATTATCTGGGATCTAGTTGGATTAGTGTGGGAGTCTACTACGGAGTACGTGGTTGGGATGATTAGCGCAGTCTACCTATCTAGTCTAGTCTAGTCATTTTCTCGATTCTGGACGACGACAGGACAAGATGGACACTCCATTATTCTCTCCTCGAGTGGATCATACTGACATATCTACCACAAGAACTGGAAGAATACATAATAGTATACGAATACCCAGTCGTACCTAGGTAGAGTACCGTACCTAGGTGAGAGGAGGAGGAGGTCGGTATCCATGATGCAGATCATAGCGGTGGATCCCCCCACCAGCAAGACCCCGATTTGCTCCGAGCCCCACCCCACCACCCACTCATCTCGACACTGAAATTGGGTTCCTACCTAATCTCGAGGCCTCTTACCTAGTGTCTTACGTACGTACCAGAGATCCATGGGTAGGTCGTCTCTGCGGATCCGAGTCGAGGTTGTTGTACCATGGACGCGGCTGGTACGTTTACTGGGTGAGGGGTAGGTAGGCCCAGGTAAGCCCAGTGATGGGATCAGATCATTACCTTAGTGTCATTGTTAATGGCTTGTAGTCTTGGCTTGGTTTGGTTGGTTGGTTGGTTGCTTGGGTAGGGGACCCCTCTTTCTACTTCTATCTACCTACTAAGACCAGTACTATGTAGGTCTACCTACATTTCTCCGAGGAGGGTACAGGTCCGTGGTTCGTACCCTCCCTCCCTCCGTCATTTTCCATTCTCTGCACTTGAGGTAGGTGGTTAGGTAAGTACTACTTACGTTTACCACATATACACGTACATGTACGTACGTATGTATGTGTGGTAAGGAACAGAGGAAGAGGGAGGAGTTAGACCCTACCAGGATCAACATCTGAAGTAAGTATCTTCGGTACCTACCTACTGTCCTGTGAAACGAGAGGATTAGGTAACTCCTCCGTAACTTACTTACCGTCACTTACCTTGGTTGGCTTCTTGGTAGGTTCCGGGAAGTTACTAACAGACTTTGGCAGTTGGGTTATTTCCGCGCGGGATTAGTATTTAGTTCTACCTAGGTACCTGCTGTGTAGGTGGTGTGTTGCGTCAGAACTTGAGGCTACTACCTAGGGACTTACTTGTTAGGAGCAGTTCCCTCTCCTATTATAGTTATCGCGATATCATGTGATATACTCTATCGGAATGCATGTCAACCACCAGTCTAGAAGGCACGTAGGTCAGTACCGGTAGGAGAAAGTACTGACATGCTACATGCATAGGATATATGCATAATCATTACTTATAGTCATCCAAGTATGTACCCTAGTTGCATCTCGACTGCGTCTCTCCATCCTGGTTATTCTGGTTCGCTTATCTTAGATATTGATTTGATGACTACTCCTTCCCTACTGTGTATAAGGTATGAAACCAGAGGTATGGTGTCTTTATCATGCTTTACCGGCTTGATATGCTCGTTACTTGCTATCATGTATCTATCTATATTTCCGAAGGTATACAGGTTTCAGGTGTGGGATCGTAGTTCCCTGCTAATGAGAGTTTCGGACTGGGAGACTATAGAAACAGATGATGTCTGATGATTGAGCGATTGGTGCAAGAACACGAGCTGAACGAGAACCGAGCGGCTTCTGCTGTTAAATGAGTTAGCTTATATGCTCTACCGATTTTATATGTTCTTAGATATAGCAGACATACATTGACATCCCATTCATCTCAAGTACCATCTAAGACTATGAAGATAGAGCGGACTCCATAGTAGGGAATCTTCCACCGAGTTGTAGGGGTTAGGGTTTGATACGACGACTTTCTCACCAGACTCATTGAATATCCATCTTCCACACGTTTTCCTTGTCTAGTCATTGAACCTGTCTCCAAGGCCATAATTGAACCCTGAGACACCGCCCAACGTCAATCGGAAATACAACATTAATCAAGCTAAAGACGCTCATACCAATCACAAAAGACACACTATTCCCGGATTCATTGTGTATCCCCGTACCCATCGCAAAATCTCTTCCGGTTCCTCGATTATACGCTATCTTACTCTTTATTCTTCAGCTTCGTGGTATATTCGTTCAAACATGCCTCCCACATGACTTTCCGTGGTGCCCGACTTCCCGTAAAAAGCTCCCATTGAGCACAGGCTTGCTCGAAGAAAACTTCGATTGGGTCAACTACTGTCCATCCCAGATAGGTCTCCTCGCGCATCTGCCTCATCAATGGCGTTTCTGATGTGTGATATGCCGCCTGAACTTGGAGTCAGTTCCAATTTAGGGTACTGAAAAGAAATATGTAATCTAGCTGACTCACCTCGACAATAATACCGCCGGTTGGATTTCTCATCCACGAATGTGGCATTATGAAGGGAAGCGTAGTTGAGTTCCTATGGCTGTATGCTTCTATTGCGCAAATCACAATGCTGGGTTGACTGAATTCTTCGGGCCAGGGCGTAATTATGGAGGGCAGCACTTTGATATTAAGATCCCCTGGCTGGTCTTGGTGTCCAAGTCCAGAAGACGTGCTCTGGTTCTCTTTCACGTAGTCGGAATACACATTCTCAAAATGAGCCACCATATCTCGAGCATTCGAAACTGTACGGTTGAAAATGCAGATGTTTCGGACTCCCAAATGCAGAAGGCAGTAGACTGCTGCGCGTGCCATACCGCCAGCTCCTACAACCAAACCGGCTGTCTCGGAATGGACCGAGTTGACAGGTGAGATCGATCGAGACACGCATGTGCAGATTCCCATCCAGTCGGTGTTGTCCGCATACAACAGTAACTGGTCCCGCTCGATGTCGCTGCTTTCTGTCACGAGGATCTGCGAGATCGTGATGATCTGGGAAATTACGGACCGGAAGTATGGTGTTTGATCCGCGATGAATCTCGCGGCTGGACTTAGTTTCTTTGCCAAAGATAAGGCCTGTGTTCTGAAGGGCAGGCTCACGCTAGCTCCGCCAAATTTCGAGTCCGCGAATAAGGCTTCTATGTCTCCCAATGAAATGGCTTCGTGGATACGGTAGGTATGGGGCATTCCGAGAGCGCGAAACCCAGCATTATGCATAGCAGGCGAGAGACTCTTCTGGACACAGGAACCAACGACAACGAAGTGAAGGGGATCGAGGACTCGTAGCATGAACAAAATGTTCCACCTTTCACTGATCGTCATATTCGTTGGGCAGGGAATGTTGGAGTCCCACTGGATAGGGCTAGTTGACGTAGGAAGAACAGGCGAGAGTACTGAGTTGCATGCAATAGAGTCTCCCGATGTTGCTGGTGTTGTAGGCAATTATGGGATTGTGGTTCGGGTTGCCATTTATTTTGCTAACGAAAACCATGCACGAGAAGCTTTCAACCATTGTGTCACAGGAATTCACCAATCTCACCAAGTCGCACCCTAGCTCGAGTGCTCTTTGGTATTGTTTGTGAGGCTCCTGCGTTTGCCAGTAATAACCTGGTACTACTTTATTCTCTTGATGACCGATGATTTTGATGCGGCCTCTCTTTGAGGATAGAAGTCGTATCTCCGAGTCTGGGGCGTTAAGATCAACAACAAGATACTCTGGTGCGGAGCGCATTCCTTGATACAGAAGTTGAAAGTACAGCGTCCAGTCTGTGGGCTCCATATATTCCATTTGGATATGATAAATGATGGGAACTGCATGAAAGTGCCGGACTTCTGCCACGAACCGGCCGAGGACCCCGGAAGCTGCCATTGATCTGCATCGAGTGTTCCGGGCATCGAGCATCAGCTCTACTGCATCAAACCCTGCCGAAAATTGGCTTATATTGATATCTTTATTAATCAATAAAGATATCGGAATGCACGCCACGTTAGAGTAGATTCTGTGCTCAGGCAAGGTGGGATATAACGTCGGGAAGACAGTATGGGAGAGAGAAGCGGCAGGATGTCCGAAAGCAGCTGTCAGAAACCTCGCAAGTGCTGTTTGAGTCTTCTGAAGTGTAGGTGCTCTCTGATGCCCAGCGAGACGATGATGTAGAATGGACTCAAAGTGATCTTGAGCCAGACATCGCCAGCAGTGTCCTTCCATGTTTCAGGAAGGTTGAAAAACTCAAGATTCGAGATCCTGAGTAGATGGCATGAATCTTCTTCATCTGTAGCTGCAGCCTGCGTTTCTCAATTCCAAGGTACTCCGCGATGTCCTCGGTAGGTCTGATGACGTATATGACAGGGTGCGTTCGTCTGTACTCCATGATGAAATCTCGCCATTTTTCTGCTGTGATGCACGATCCACAGGCAATGATACAACCCTTTCCATACCGTGTTAAGAGCGACCTAGTTGATTCAAGCTGTTCATTCAGGTATCTCTCAGCTCCACGTTTTCTCTTAAATGCAGATGAAGAGCATCCAATCTTGGAGGAAAAGTAATCATCCGCATCAATGACCTGTCGCCGCAATAGCAACCCGGCAATAATGGCTAAACTTGATTTGCCATTGCCTCGAGGCCCGGTAAAACGATAGATGTATCCCGAGGGAATGAAAGAGGATAGCTCTGTGCCACGCTGTCCGAATTGCCTCGAAGTGGGCTAGTGGCACCACACTATCACAAAGGTTCAGGCTGTGTTATGTTCCGTTCCCGTGGGTCTTACTCACGATTGTATCGGACCTATTCTGATCAAGATAGCTATTAAGACCAATTGTAGGCTTCAAAGCTTCTCCGGACGTTGATTCAGAGGCCTTCGGTGCTCGCCCATTCCATGTGGACGAACGAGTATGGCGTGGAGTCATTCTATCATGCTCGGAATAAGAGCTCAACTCAAACGCAAACGGTTTGTATCAACGTTCGAGAGCGGACAGACACCACGGTGGCATTCGGGGTACCAACGCACATGGCCATGTTATAAGCTTCCGGGCCTGTCCATTGCCGTGTTCTTGCCTCCGAAGAAGTGGTCGAGGACGAATGCCCGTGCGTCCGGAGTTGTCGAAGTAGGGAAACGTTCTGGCCGAGTTACCCACAAGGGAATGCGGGGATGTCGGAGCAGCTTCCCCATGAGGCAAATACCCGCGCATCGTCGGCTTCAAGCCACTAGACAAATCGGGTAAATAACACCATCGATATATCTAGTCTGCTGCACCAGGCCCCAGTGAAGCAGAACTAACTCGTGCGAAAGCAATATCCGTCGGCAAATTACTCAACGAGCATTGTCTGGAGATATGCATGCGTCGACTGTCAGAAGACACGCCGCATCTCCAAAGCGTGTGATCGGTGTCGCCATGACAAATTGAAGTGTAACGGAGCTCAACCCAGCGTGAGACGTGCCTCATGCTGACAAACCATGTTCATACGGGATTGGGATCAGACGACGAGGTCTCCACACTGGTTACGTGCGCGCGTTGGAGTGTTTGTGGGTCTATTCATCCAGTCGATTGATGGAGGAGAAAACGGCGCTGAGAAGCCCATCATGAGTACATTGAGGAAGAGATTTTGGGGTATGAGACAATTTTCGGGATGGCATGGAGGCCAAAGAAACACCGTGAGAGACATGGAGTGAAGCAGAAATCCGCGGGCGATAGACACGCTTCTTTCCACGCACGAGGACTTAGATGAAGATGAACCATTGGGCATGACAGCGCAATCAGAGGATCTCAGGCATATTGAGAGTCTCACTGAGTTTTTCTCCAGTCCAGGAAGTCAAGTCAATAAAGCTCGTAATTAGTTTGCCGACTCTGTTCCCAAGCAGTTCAAGAACAGACGAGAGACCTCGGTCGTAGTATCGACATTCGCAATTATTTTTGCTTCCTAGAAACAGAAGACCGATCATTGGAAGTGATCAAGTTTAATTTCGGCAACTCGCCGAGTCCTATGGGGGCCGTAAAGGCAACAGAGCTCACCGTCATTTCAACAAGAATGGTGGGTCTATCAAGAGTCTTGTCGCCGACTTCCAACACATCGAGGAGGCATAATCACGACACTGGGCGCAATATTTGAAGAGCGCATCATAGGGGGCATAAAGAGTAGAATAAGTCAAATGAGCCTGAAGAGTATTCTCAATACATATAAGGAAGTTGGGAGTGCTGGTTATCGTTACTGTTATGATATTATCAATCGCATGTACATGTATACACAGGTTTCCAATTGTGCCTCTGCTATATTTGTACACTGCAACCATTCATTACAGTGAAATTTTCTAGCCAGGCTCAAGACTGTCTGCCTTTTACTCACTGAGTAGACTAAGCACTCCCTCAGCAGCCTAGGGCAATTACGGAGCATCGGGCAGCAGGAGGGTGAAGTGCCCTAAGTAAGCTTTAATAGAACACGCCTCCCCTGTGCGTGCGTTGTCTGTCCAAGAAAATTCAACCGTACATGTCATATGCAAGCGACGCATCGGTATAAATTTTGGTCAATTCCGAAGGCTAAATCCAATATATGCATGTTTAAGAGCGTTTGGTACAGAAAGAAACTCGATTCTCGCTCCAGAGCATGGGGCAGGTCCTTAGGTCGACGTTGCATTTGACCGTTCGAAGGAGGTAGCTTATCACCGTAGAGGCAGAAACATTCATATGGATGAATTGGGCCCAGTGAGTTAGGAAGGGGGAAGATGGATTGGGTGATACTGGGGTCGGTTAGGTTAGGTTCCTAGCATCCCCTCGCATGCCACATCGGACTAGAGGCACGTTTGCACCGACGAGAACTCAGTTCCCATCTTATCCAGACCTTCACCGTCTAGATGGTGCAGCTCATATGACAGGATATCATGGAGGCCTGGGGGTGAGGTGCGTCGGTAGGATTAGCTCTAAGAAATTCCCTGGCTACGGAAATTATAACAAGGAGAAAAGGACGGTGTAGGCAATGACGAGAAGATCCACTAGCGCCAGTGCGACCTTTTTGCGGAGGGAATAAGAGGATTCGTGAGATGGTGATTCATTTGTTATTGTGTAATGGATATCCGAGTCCCTGCTAGAGTAGATTAGTCCCTCGTGGGACCAGGTCCTCTCATGTCCGACACCTCATTTTGAGGATGTGACTGCGAGAGAGAACTTGATGTAAAAGAGGTGATATATGTTTTGGTACTAAGTGAATATACCCAGTCTGATCATTTTGGTCGTATATACCCGGGCACGACTATCCACACTCGCATCCTGACCGCTGGTTCCGTCAGGTTTCAACGATTGTCCATTTTCATCGTTCTCCTTACAGTCATTCTCATGCATTCCCGCAACAGACTGCTTGATGAACCACCGTGCAAAAGTTGTCGGTGATCTACGTCGATGAGCCGCCTGAAAGATGAGCGCATGCCGCCTGCATGCAGACAGAAAGCAGACCGCTCGTTCACCGCTAGAAAACGTTGACGAGCTGCAAGGTAAATCATGGGAGCTGTTTCTACTGGCGTATTCTTTCTACCCATGGTGAGGGTGGCCTACAGATAGTTTCTTCATCTTGCCAAATGCTGATCTCTGGAGTTCTATAAGTACGGACGACCACCTGCGATGTTCGTGATCAAAACTATCCCTTCTCTCCAACAAGTTACTCTCCAGTCTACTGTGACTCTAAGCAAAACCTGTCCAGACACCGAAAATGCGCATTGGAAACGTTTTCACCGTGGCCGTCTTCTTGGGCATTGGTGCCTTGGCCTTACCCACTGCCAAACCAAACAGTAGGTCATCAAGTCTCGAAGCAGACTATCCAATGCTCTGTCTATCGTGTCTTGAACAATCAAAGCTAATTACATCGGTGTATAAACAGATAATCTACGAGATGTCGCGATGCGCCGTGTCATGAGCGAAGAAGGCTCCTCAGCAGCCATCATGCGACACAGGCGCGAAGTCGACATATCCGCCAACAAGAATTGCGAAGAGGAATGTGCCTTCCGCACGCACAACGGGGAAGCCTCCGCTCCTGGGGTGAATGGCTGTCACAAGGGAGAAGTCCACATCCCCGCCGACAAGAGCTACCAGGGCATTGGTGACAGAAAGCGCGCGGAAAAGGATTCTTCAGACAAGACGATTAAGGACTCTCCTGACAAGACGATCAAGGATTCTCCTGACAAAACTATCAAGGATAGTCCTGATTCGAGCGATACAAGTGTTCCTGACAAGAACGCCAAAGGCAACGGCAAGCGGGACGACAAGGATACTCCGGACAAGATTGTCAAGGATACTCCTGACACGATTGACGTGAGTAAGCCTGATAAGAATGCGAAGAAGCCAAAGAATCAGTAGTTAGACATTGTACTTAATCATAGCCAGACGTATCTCGCCGCTACAAAGGCTAATAGTCCTCTAAGTTAACCCTATACAAAGAAGTGACGGTACAGCTTCGATGCATTTATAGATCAAAGAGTTGACGCAGAGAATTCAAATGGATAAAACTTGTGGGCAGACGGAGCTTGTAAAATTTGACTATAGATTGGAAATTGACGCAGACTATATTCTTATCAAGGAGGAATTATACTAAACCTAAGTGTTGCTTAAGTGTCCGTGTCCCTCTCGTGGTCTTTGCAACATCTCAGTAAGATCCATCCACATACACTTCCACAGCCAGCAATCAATCTTGTAACCTGATCAGAAACCTAGAAAATCATACATGGACAAAGTAGTAAGGGTTGCCAAAGGTACTTACGAGTTCTCCGCCATCAACTTTGGGCAGGATACCCCTAGACGCAGTATGTAAGCATATGGCTTCCAAATCATCAAGGGTTGCGCGAAGCTTGCGTCTGAAAATCGTTAGCCAACTCTCCATTGAACTCCTCGCCAACGAATTCCGAAACGAGGGCAGTATTTCCCCCAAATGCGGAGATGCCATTGACCTGGATCCCCTTGCTGGAATGTTCAGTCCCAGACCGCGTGTCAGAATATCCACAGTGCCTTTGGTGGCATTATAATACAGCAAACCCGGAGCCGGCTTGCATGTAGCGCAGGATAACATGTTGACAATGCCGCCGTGACCCTGCTTCAGGAATATAACTTACTAAGGACTATATAGAGGTGTCTATACTATGATTATTAGAGTTTTATATGTAGGTATAATCCTTGCTAGGGGTATACCCTTCTACCTAGGTTACGTACCCTATCTTACTACCCATCCCTAGGATGGGTGAATGATTGAGATAGTTGGACAGACGAAAAACAACTCCGTACTCTCTATGTAATGGTGCTGGACGCAGGAGACAGAAAATCAGACTTAAGGTTCGTTCATCCATTCATCCGCTACATATACTTCCGATGGTAAGAACATGCCTTTACTAGGATGGGTAGTACTTCCTTGTCAGTGGATGAACACAAGACACGGAGACTAAAGGAACTCTATACTGGGAGTATGTAAGATAATCTCTTTACAGCAAGATTCGAACGTGCCGGTTCCTGCCCTAAAAGAATAATACATGGTGATAGAGTATACATTCGATCGAGAAAGCCAGGAAACAGAGCAACACCAGGCACTGAACGACAAGAGACAATAACTTTTGGAACAGAAGAGCAAAGGGGGTATTGACATGGGCTGCAGAGCGTAAAGGCAAGATGTACATCAATCCGTCACGTAAAAGAAAAACAAAACATTCATTAACCGAGACCCGACCCTGGTCTTTTTTTTTCCATCACATCTTTTACCATTTTTCGTCCCTTTTTTAATTTTCCCACTTAATGCCGATAATGTTCTCAACTCGACAATGATATGCTGCTTTGACAAAGCTTGCCAATCAAGGCTGACCTGTGAGAGCGTGCTTGTCAACGCCCCCAACGCGAGAAGTCAAGGTTTTGGAGGATGTTGGTGTCTGCAGTAGCGTTCCAATCCGTAGCGAAGTCGGCTCTTGCAGGGGTAGTCCGTGTTGGCAATTCTTCAGAATAGATATTAGCCTTGGTGTTGCGGCGTTGTCCTGGATAGGTGGCTTCGGCAGCTTCAGAGCTCTGAGACTGAGAGAACCTAAAGCTCGTTCCCGAAGCCTCTTGATCTCGCGAAGTCTGTTGCGCCAGGAGGAAACGTGCTCGCCACCTTGGCTATTCCAGACATACGAGAAGACCGATGCATTCAATGCAAGGAAGCGTACGAAGGCTGCGAGATTCTTCCCAGAGATGACACGAGGTGTGGCAGCAGGAGAAATTTCGGGGAACCCAGGCTTGCTCATAACCTGTACAGTATAGGATAGGCTCTCAAAGGTATTCTGATCCATGTTGGGAGCATCGGCATCGTCCGCGATACGACAAACCGGACTAACGACGATATTGAAGAAGTTAAACTGGGATGGTATGGTATCGAATTGGAAGGGAGCGTTCGACCGGTTGAAAATGATATTGACAAAATCATTTCCTATGTGACGCTTTTTGTTGACACAAGAAGGATCAGTGTCGAAGTTGGTTGGCATCATTGTTGCTACATGGTAGACAATCTCCGTGACTCGGTCACGCCATGCGTAGGTGGCCTCACCATCGAAATCTGCATGCAAGCCTTGGGTGTTGAACTGGGCATCTTTCAACGGTACCTTAGTCCCAAGTCCCGATAAGAAGTATTCGTAATCGGTGCTTCCATGCGTGTTGGACAGAATTTCCACTTCTTTTGTCTGGCCGTTGTCAATGTAGAGAACGCCAATTTTGTGCCCGTCCACAATATCGTTTCTGTCAAACGTACTGAGAGCACGACGGGTAATGTCGTCTTCAGGGAGTGGAATAGGCTGCATTGAAGTTGGCGTAGGAAAGGCCGTTGTAGTCAACTGAAGCATCACCTGGCTAGGTAAGATAGCAGTGCGCATATCATCACTATGCAAGTGAGCGTCTGGGGTTGGGGGAACTTGGTGTGGAAGAACAGGTGCAGTGCGCTGTTGATATGTCGCATATGTAGTTCCCGACGCCTGTCTCTTGGTGATCTGTGTCAAACCAGACACACCAGCGGTTTCAACGGTGACTATGCTCATTCCCACCACCCATGACCTTTTGATTACAGGCCCATCCGTAGGTGATGGAGGAAACGTCGCATAAGGAATTGTTTCGCCAAGGTCAGTGAAGGCAACTCTTTGCATCAAATCAAAGAACACTTGACTTTGCTCTTCGACCATTTCCTTCCCGTGTTCGTCCTTGAAGATGAGTCTGCTGGTGATCCAATTGACCTGCTTAGCCCGATCTTGCAACTTCAATGACAAAAACCAGAAGACCATGACATGGTGCGTCAACGTGTAGATGTATCGAGACATCCCATCCTGGAGAGATGGATCTGACATGTCGGGTGGAAGGGCAGCGGTTTCTCGTAGACCGCTCCCAAGCCTTGAGGAGACTTGAGTGCCTCGAATGTGTGTGACTCCGAGGCCCTAAAACGTTGCTCTCGAGAGGTTTGAAGGAACCGAATGCATATCCCGAAAACTGTCCGTATTTCTTCCTCCCGCAAGTTGACATAAACATCGGGAAGTCGGGCAAGTAGAGCCAAGAACTCTAGAATATGCACCGCAAGGTTGGACATGGTGATCACTTTGGACATCTTGTCCAAAATTCCATTCAAGGATTTCGTCACAGAAAGAGGTATCTCGTGACAACAGACAGAAAGGGCATGGATACACCCCCGGGACGTGCCTCCCCATGACCCAATGATACCAAGCATGAATGCACGTACGAGCTCATCCTCTTCGCTTTTCGCAAATAGCTCATGGTAGCTGATCAATACGCAAAGATTTTCGAATATGTAGCCAGCCACATCGGTTTTCTTCACCCCAGTCGATGCCGGCGGTTCGCGGAATGAGTCGTTTTTGACTTGATCGCACATTATGCTGCGTAGCAGCTTGATTTGTGGGCTGCATTGCTGAAGAAACCTCTGTTGCGGAGCTGAGGCGCGAGATGAGTGAGGACATAACTGAAGAGATCCCAATTCATTTCACGTTGCAGCAGCGACATCACGGTTTCTAACCACATATTCGCCTTCAACGCTGCCTTCTCTGTTGAGTCGGTTTCCGTTTGGGGCGAATCCTGGGGAGCGGCGAACGCGTATACGAAAGGACTTGACGAGACAGGAGGTTCTTCTGGAAGGACGTGTGGCGATGCATAGGTCCACAGCGGAGGAGTCGGTTTTGATGGGCGTTGAGGCAAGCCTGAGTTCCGTGCAGCTGGTTTGATATAGGATGCTTGGTCCCTACTCAGATACCTGCTTTGTCCTGGTGCCCGCCTTTCATCATTGTCAGCAGCATGCTCACTGGTGAGGTCTTCAGAGGATGAGTGTGTCTTGGAATTGATATCAGTGTTTCTGCTAGACACATTCATGACGAAATCATCTTCTGGCACATCAACGACAATGACCGAGCCGGAGGAGTCGCAACGAAGCCTAAACAACAACTTGAGGACGGTCAAGCGAGAATCGGCCGGTCGGTCGGCAGACTCCACAACATTCAAGAGAGCCTCGAAGACGAACGCTGTTTTGCTTGCTGATTGATTCAATGTGCGAAGAAATATCTTCACTAGCCCCGTAGCACATATGTTGGCCAACGACGTCTCGAGCATCATATTATGATGTGAAAGGTGCTGAGATGATGCCATCGACGAAGGAGACTCGGTTCCATGCGACCCTTCCCTGGGTGGAGAGTCCTTAGCCATAAGTAAACAAAGTGTGTCCACCACAGATTTGAATGTGCCATCGTCTCGAGTCAAGACAGACGCGTCGACAAGGAACGATACCAGTGACTCGAGGAACAAAAGATCATCTTCGTCAGCGAAGTTTTCCAATAGAAGATCCAGAAGTCCCTGGGCTTCAAACTGCGCCAAGTCTCATAATCTGAGAAGGGTTCCTTCACAGTATCTAGTGCCAGGATGCGAATATCAGATGGCTTGGTATGGGACCGGACAAAACAACGAATCAGTCGCTGGCAATGTTGTACCCAACCAGGACTACCAGGGTGGCAAAGCTTTTCGGTTCTCATTGTCCCAAGGATGAGTTCAGCCTGCGGAGGCTCCAGATGCTGAGAGACGTTCATCAGGAATCGCGTGGTATCCAACTTCTGTTGCTCATTCATGCGGTCCCAAAGAGTCTCCAACGCAGATGTTATTTGGATAATGCTGGATAGAATGTTGGACTTGGAGTCGTCCAAAACGCTGCCCCGCGGTTGCAGTAGCTGGGGGCTGAGGCAGGTGTGGAACGTTCCTCGGGCTCGTCGACAGCCCTGAGGGAACACGAATCATAAGGTCGGCAAACCCTGACCAGCTTCGTTCCAAAGCCACGTGAGCATACTCCCTTCCAACACATTTAGGCACAACTCCAGGATGTCAGCCTCGAGCTTGCCGTCATCCTTTTTCAGGGCGGACTTCAGGACAGCCTGAAGGGCATCCACCATTTTCTCAAATTCAAGCACGGGAATGCCATCCTGGCCATGGGCGCGAATGATATCTGTGAAGACGTGGACTGTCCCACGCAGGACATTAAGCTGGTGGCTTTTCTCCTCCGACGTCTCCAACAAGAATGAATACAAGGTATCCACCATCTCAGTTTGCCTCTTCGATTTGGCGAGATTCCTAACCGCTCTTGCTGTTGGGCCAGACAACGATTTTACGGAAGCGTGAATGCTGCACAGCACCTCAAGCAGCGGGATGAAACTCCCATCTGGAACACTGGCATACAATATGATGGAGTCAAACACAGCAAGGGAATTCTTAATGTCGGCAGCAACGCTAGTCTTCTTGCAGACGGTGAAGATTTGCTCCAAGAGCGACTGGACCTCTTCACTGCTAGGAGGCTTCCGTTGCAGAGTGACCACATCGACTGCAAACTGGAGAAGCGCATCTAGCACATCGTCATCATAATGCAGTCCATTCGCCTTGCCCACTTTGGACTTCCTTGCTTTTAACCGAGCGGTTGATATCAATTCATTAGCGGGGACTACACAGGACGAGATTATTGGGAGGATGGACGACGTGGTAAATTCGAGTTTCCTTCCATGATCTGACAACGATATCAAAGACTGAACACGCGCAGGTATCACATCAGGTTCCGATTGTTGCGATATCGACTCGAAGATCACGCGCCGGGCCGCTGGCGTCAGGTCCTGGCGTGTCGCAATGCCCTCTAAAAGCAAGGAACCACTTTTGCGTGCCTCCGCGGAGTCAAGGTTGTGGATCAGATAGGAGCCCGATTCCCACAGGGCCAGGGATTGCTCGGGGGAGAACCATTGGAAGGACTTGGATACGTGTTCCGCCTCATCGATGGCATGAGCCAAGTTCTGTCTCTGAGACAACGCTTTGAGCGAAGCCTCAAAGTCCGGAGCTCCGGGTGTGTCCGAGGAACTGGACACGACGCTCCCACGATGCATCGATTCGAATCCGAAAACGGTCCGGTTGCTCATGCGTCCATCCGATGACAGTGATAACGTATCACTACTATCATGTAGTGAGACCGGCGAAAGAGACTTGGGACGGCTGACGGCTAGCGACTTGAAAACTTCTGTAAAGCTTGATGTGGTGGGTTTGAAGGGAGAAGGTGATAGAGCATCGTCGGAAGGCAATGCGTCCCGGCGAACGGGGTATATGTAAGGGAAGGTCGAGTGATGACTCTATATCTATACAGAGACCGGTTAATTCTGGACCGCCAGCAAAAGTCACTTGCCCTGAAATGGCAGGAACCTACTTATGAGCAGATCACATGAAGCAGGGCATCAGGAGAGGGAGAAATATGTGAAGCTGTGCTCAGATAACACACCTGGGCGCCAAGGAGCTATGATTCAATGAGCAGCCGGAACTCCGGGAAAGTCACAAGAGCGCCTTGGGATATAGACAAAAGCTCAATCTATACAGTCCAGGATCCAGAGAAGGAAAGATAAGGAAGCCTCAGGGAAAACACAGCTGTTGAGGCGGTGATAGCGGTTATCGGTTGAACGAAAGTGTGCCAAGACACTTTCCCCTCCGAGCATCGATGATGATGATCTGGCGGAGGCTTGCGAAATGTTAATCCGCCCCAGTCACCTGACAGGCAGAATCACCCCGCGCCCTGCTGCTCACCGCCCGGCGTTGCAAAAGAAACCGCCAAACAAACTGCCTGACCAGGAACTAAGCTCCCACGGCTTTTGTGAACTAGGGCCTTTGTAGACCGGCGGCTCCAAAGAAATTCCTCCCCACCTCCTCGCAAGACCGCCACTTCTCTTTGGGAGATATTTTTCCTCACTCCCTTTGACAACTCACCCCTCCACTCTATTCTTCCTCTCTCACTCCGTCCCCTCCAAACATGGCCGGCAACCTGGGAGCCGTGGCACAGCTTCTTGAGGCTACCTTGGACCCAAGGCAAAACAAACAAGGTGAGCATCCCGTTAGCTGCGGTTTCTTGTCATTGTGAACGATAAATAGATATCACAAACTCTTGCGAATGTCCACGGTATTGGATTGCTGACCTTTTGTCCCCCTAGCCGAATCTGCGCTTCAACAAGAAGAAAAAAATCCCGGCTACTCCCTACAGCTACTCCAAATCACGGCGACCGAATCCTACCCCTACAGCACCCGCCTCTCCAGCGCTCTTGCCTTCAAGAACTTCATCAAGCACAACTATGTCGATGAGGACGGCAATTACAAGCTCCCTCTTGAGGAGGTTGTTACCATCAAGCGGGAATTGATCAACTTGATGGTCTCTGTCCCTCCGGGTATCCAGTCCCAGCTGGGAGAGGCTGTCAGTATGATCGCCGACAGTGATTTCTACGAGAGGGGGACACGCTTGTGGATGTAAGTTCGGTTGAATTTTTGTTGCATGAGCGGCGTTAACCGTACTAGGACCTGGTTTCAAGGCTTCAATCGAAGAACCCCGCAGCCAACAATGGTGTCCTGCAAGTTGCGCATTCGATTTTCAAGAAGTGGCGACCCGCCTTCCAGTCTGATCAGCTATATACCGAGATCAACCATGTCCTGGATCGCTTCGGAAACCCTTACCTGGAGATTTTGAAGGTACCTCTCCCATTGTCGCGGATCTCACGAAGTCCCCAGCAGGTTCTAATATTGGCCTAGGACTTAGATTCTTACATCGACGAGAACAGCTCCAACAAGCAGAACCTCACTCTAGGTTTCACGCAGCTCAATCTGATGATCAAATTGATGTATGACCTTTCTTGCCACGACCTTCCTCCGATGTTCGAGTCACACCTTTCGGATATCTCAGCCCTCCTCCTCAAATACCTTACTTATGACAACCAACTGCTCCCACATGATGATGACTCGGAGGCTGGACTGCTGGAATTCTGTCGAGCTGGGATTTTGAGGTCCTGAAGCTTTTCGTGACGAAATTCATGGAAGATTTCGGACCCCATGTGAACGTTTTCGTGGAAAGCTCTTGGAGTTTCCTGGCAACAATCGGCAAGGAGACGAAATACGACCTTCTAGTGAGCAGAGCGTTGAACTTCTTGACCTCGATCGTGGACATTCCGGAGAGGCAGCGGTCTTCCAGAACGAGGCCACCCTTGGCCAGATCATTGAAAAGGTCATTCTGCCCAGTGTCAGCCTGCGTGAATCGGATGAGGAGTTGTTCGAGGATGAACCTATTGAGTTTATTCGACGCGATCTCGAAGGCTCGGATACCGACACTAGACGGAGAGCCGCTACCGATTTCTTGAGAAAGCTCGCCGAGAAGTTCGAAGAATCTGTGACCAAATCTGTGCTCAGCTACACTCAACATCATCTGAATGAGTACAATAAGGATCCCGCGTCTAACTGGAAGGCTAAAGACACGGCAACCTACCTTTTCTCCGCGATTGCCGCGAAGGGTGTTGCCACTGCTAGCCACGGAGTTACGACGACCAACCCTCTCGTCAGCATCGTTGAGTATTTCCAGAACTACCTTGCTGCGGATATGGTGTCCCAAGAGGACCTCAATCCCATTCTCAAAAAGGATGCTATCAAGTATCTCTACGTTTTCCGCAGTGTCATCACTAAGGAGCAGTGGCAAGAAGTGTTCCCTTCACTGGTGAACCAACTTGGCTCTTCCAACTACGTTATCTATACTTACGCGGCCATTGCTGTCGAGAGAGTTCTCTATCTCACGGACAACCAAGGGCAGCCCATTATCGAGCCTAGCTTCGTGACGCCACTTGCTAGGGATCTCCTGGAGCACATCTTCTCTTTGATTGAGAAAGATCCGACACCCCAGAAGCTACAGGAGAACGAGTTCTGATGAGATGCGCTATGAGAGTCCTGATCGTGGTCAAGGAGGGCGTAGTGCCCTTCACGGACGCTATCCTGCAGCATTTGCTCAACATCACGATGGTTATCAGTCAGAACCCAAGAACCCCCCGGTTTACTACTTCCATTTCGAAGCTCTGGGCGCTTTTATTCGGTAAGTTCCAAATCAATTGTCTGCGCAATCCAAGCATTAACCGGTGTAGGTTCGCTGCTCCTGCCAATCCTGAAAAGCTTGAGCAAGCCCTCTATCCTCCCTTCGCCAATATTCTCCAAGGAGACATCCAGGGTAAGTCAAGAATGAATGAAACTTCATTGAGTATCGGACACTCACAGCGTTTTAGAATTCATGCCCTACGTCTTCCAGCTGTTTGCAGCTCTCTTGGAGGCCAATCCTTCCGGCACATTGCCGGATTACTATCAAAATCTCATAGCTCCAATCTCATGCCTGTCATGTGGGATTCGAAACGAGGAACGTCCTGCTCTTGTGCGGCTTCTGTCCTCGATCCTCGCTCGTGGATCCCAGCATATCTTGGCGAACCAGCAGCTGGAGTCCGTCTTGGGTGTATTCCAGAAGTTGATTGCGCAGAAGGCCTCTGAGAGCCAGGCATTTGACCTTTTGGAATCTGTGATCGCAAACTTCCCACCGTAGTTGCAGTTTCAGTTTCGACAACGAGTTTGTTTCTGATTCACCTAATCTTTTCCAGGACTGCGCTTGAGCAATACTTTGTCTCGGTTATGAGCCTCGTTCTTACTCGTCTCCAAAACAAGAAGACGGAGAGCCTCACGCTGAGATTTGTGCGCTTCTTCCACTTCATCTGTGCCCACGATGACAAGGTTACAGCGCGGACTTCTTCTTCACAGGTGATGGACAAGGTCCAAGAAGGGTAAGTCAAATCAATCAACGCGTTTTGGGGACCGATACTGACTTTTTCGAAGCTTGTTCACGCCTTTCTACCTGAACATCATTCTGCCTGACACCCAGAAGCTCGCTCGTCCGGTGGACCGTAAGACCGCTGTGCTGTCCTTCACCAAAATTCTTGCCACTCGGAAGCCTTTGGAAGCCGATACAAGAAGGGATGGGATTCACTTGCACAGCTCTTCTGAAGCTTCTGGAGCTGGCACCGCTCCCGCGAGCAAGGATGACATCACGCCGAACACGATGTTGAAGACATGGCTTTCGGTGTCGTTTAACGGCTTGAACACGATTCGGCAACAAACCGTGGACCCGTGGCCAGACACGGGTGCCGATCTCAAGGCTTGGGTTGGCCGGTACTTGAAGGAGGCGGACCAAAAGTCCAACGGTCGTGTTTCCGGGTTCGCTCAGGAGCGTCTCGAGCCTGAGGCTCAGAAGATGCTGGCTAGTTACATCGCATGAGAGTCCCGTTTTGGACTGATGATCATGGTTGTCTCACATTTTTCTTCCGCAAAGGGCCGGTTTTCTGGCCTTCTAGACTTGAAAAGTGTTGGAAGCTGTTTGCATGTCTTTACGAATTGTTATTATAATTTCAAAGGATTCGGTTTTTCTGGGAACTGAATACATTAGGTTCTGTATTGACATGGGGCAAGATAATTCCATGGTAAACGAATATATATTCGACGGTGGTCACGACTCCTGAAATCGAAGGCCAAGAAAATAGTGCCAAACAGTTGCATTGGGTATTCAGAAGGCAAGTCTGATTAATTATTCAGGTTGCTAGCTCCGTGTTCTTTTTCTTCAACTGCATTACTCCCACTAGCTTCCCTTTCATCTTCCTCATCCTCTTGGGCTTGATTCTCTCCTCCAGGTCGCGATACTTTCTCCGCGTCTTCTTCAGTTTACTCGCCTTCTTCTTTCGCGCACGATCCGCCTTGATGGCAGCACGGCTCTGATCACCATTTTGCAGTTCCTCGATGCGATCTGCCAGGAGCTGCCGAGCGATCTTCTCATTTTGCGAGCGGGACCGCGTAGCCTGTGACTTGACTACGAGCCCGGTCGGCTTGTGGATCAATTGGACCGCGGAGTTGGTTTTGTTCTAGAGCTACAATCAGTCTATATGCTATGGAAGGACTGATCCTAGAGAGTAGATCGACCGTACAATCTTCTGACCACCGGGGCCAGAGCCCTTGAGGTATGACACGGTCAGGTCGGCATCGTCGATCTTTAACCGGGGCGGTAAGGGTTTGGAGGAGAGAAGGGGGGAGACGGTGAAACGTCGGAGGGAGACTAAGTTTCTTGCATAGGAGGAGGTGAGGAGAGAGGAGAACGGAAGGGGTCGGGGCATTCTTGTGTGGTGGATGTACATCGGAGCAGGGCTGGTTTAATGCCGTCCACCTTGTCTGTGTGATAGGACTTGAGATGCATACGATGCGTCATCTGCATAAAGAGGTTGTGCATGACATTGTGTCCGTGGGTTAGATAAGCGGAAGCGCCGTATTCGTATTGGCTCCGTATGCGCCGAGGCCAAAAGCGTCCCAACAATACGATAGATTACCAGCTGGAGTTCCATGACAAGACTCGGACATACCAGAACCACCCCTGTTGTTTGAGGAGCATTGATAATAGACGACACGAAACACCTCAGGTGCGCAATGTTCCAGTTTGCGTCAGGATCTTCAGTGCGGTATGTTCTCTGCGGTGAATTCCGTGGGGAGGCGCCAAGCAGGGAGTTGACGTGCTCTGTACTCAGCGGTATTTGTTTCCTTTTTGCCTGGTGGCTCAAACCACAAACACTCGTCGCATTCGTATGAAGAGCAGAGGTCAAGTCGCGGCAGAAGCATCGCGGAGTCTCCACCGTCGCTTTCCACCGTACTCGTATGCCTCCGACCCGTTCATGTTCATGGTCCTGCCTGAGATACGGCGATTGAGAACTGGACCCTGAAGTGGATCGTGGCTGGCAGCATCCAATGCGCGTCCTTCCCACCAGGTGGCTTAGTCCCGGTGGGTTCAGCCAATTTGAAACACCACGTCCAGAGTCCAGACTAAACGAAACTTTGTCCCAAGCTATTCTTAGTGTGAATTCGATGGGACGGGCTTATGCTGTCGCAATCTGCAGCCCCAAGACCACCTGTCACGACCACAATCGGCCCAGAGATCGGTCTGAGGCACACCTCTCGCATTTCTCCTCCCCGCATCGCCGCCCGCCTAACTTTTCCGTCCACAAAAGACTTCTTTTTCGCCTCCGTCGATCAGCCTCGTGCGACGACGCTCCCCTGATTTCTTTCTCCAGTCTCTTCACTTCTCTTCCGCTCCTAGCCTTTCCTCTGCTGGCCCCTCTACTCCCAGAACTTACCCACGACCGAATGATGGACGCCTAGACAACGACTTTACAGACTCACTCATTATTACCTCCTGATTACGCGACTGTTTCGCCATTGGGCATACACTCAATCAACATCACGCGAACAACCCGCTCTCTCTCTCTAATCACACCATATCTTCCTCCTGGATCAAAGCCAGTCGCACTCGTTGCTCGTGACTTTCGCTCGTCGTCAAATATGTCGGGACTACTCTGGATCATGACCAGCCTGGTTCGCTGGATCCGATTGAAAATCTATCAGTATGAGGTGACCTTCGCCGTGTACATGCTGACCCCGACCGAAAAGTTCATATTCAGTACGCTGCGACATACCCCTAAACCCCCTAATCAGTTTCTAGAATTCAAGCTAACCTCCGGGCGCGACAACAGACTCTCTTGCTCACGCTTCTCTCCATGATTCTCACGGCCATTTACGTCTATCTCCCCGATCATATCAGAGTAATCTACGGTCACCTATACTATTACTGGGTCGGCGAACGCCCCTTTATCTCCAGCAGCCTGCCCTCGATTAGCTCAGTATTCCGGGAGACGGGTACGGGTCTCGAGGTCATGTACGAGACTGCCAAAAATGCCGCGGCTACCGCTACGCCCATTGCCGAACTGTGATACTTTTTCAGGATTCTCCATCGGCTCTTTTCTCTTCTGCACCCTCGTTTTCTCGCACTCGGTATCTTCATGTTACCTGACTGATCATCTCATTCTATATTAACGCCCCGACCTAATATGATCTCCCGGGGTCTCTTCGCTTCATTGTGGCTATTTTCCCACCAGCAGGCTTTATAATAATATTCATACCCCCTTGCATCGGCATCTTCATTGTCCCGAAAATGAATTGCATAATCCGAACAGCCAGTCGAACCGACTGGCTCCCGCCGTTCATGGGCCCGGTCGGAGTTGTCAATTGCTTTTTCCCTTCCGTGGAGTTCGCGTGATACTTTTGTGAGCGGGCTGGCGCATCTTTGGCGTTGTTGTTGAGAATTTGTATTGGTCTCGTCGTGGTCTTAAAGACCTCGATTTGTTTCCATGTCTGTCAGTAGACTTGTTCCTTGTAATGATAGATTAGCCGAAATCACACGATTTCCCACGAGGACATTGGCCTGGGAACTAGCATCCTGATCTTTGCATAATGATATATAGGGTATCTGAGAACCTGCAGACCTGGAGACAGGAATTCCCCACGGGGCCAAGATGCTAAGCTACAGGATACCCACACGCAGTGCAAGCCATGCGCTGAAGAGAAGAGAAAGGCAGATTTCCTGCAATGAAATTGAACAAATATATGAACACGATATACCCATTTAACCAAACGAAACAACTCCCGCCATGCTCAGAGAAGAGTGTTATACAAGGACATTCATACATAGTACATGTGTGACTCCAGCGGGACATCCTCGCCCCTAGTCCAATACCATGCCATTCTGGACCCTGCAGAGTGCCGGCAGTCTTCTTCAAACCTTTCCATTGTCCACGCGAGGAAAACCAAAGATTACCGATTCCGCTGGCAGGAGGAAGGTATCAACGTCCGCAGAAACAGTAATCAACCCCATGTACTCCCGATTCCCGATTTTATACACGCACATATCAATCAACGGCTGCAACATGTAGCACCAGACGTCTACTCGGAGTTCTGCGCATCAGATGCAGCCGCCTGCTGCGCCTGCGCCTGCGCCGCTGCCTCCCGAGCCTCCCCTCTATCCGTCGGTCTCTACGAACCGCATCCACCATGCGCATCCGCGACAGTTCGCGGTCGATTTCTTCCTTGTCGAGCGGGATCTTATGCGATTGTTCGGTGGTAGGCCAGAAGCCGGGGACGCTGAAGCGGTCGTCGAGATTCGTTCCGAAATAGTACATCCAGCCGATGGGGAAGATATGTACATGCCGAACTGGGTGGTCAGGTAGGTTAGCTAACGGACAAAACGACACCGGACGTGCATGGGGGTGGGGGTAGGTGGTGAGCTCACGAGCCCACTGCTGAGCGGAAGGTACGCACCTTGAACACCTCGAGGTTACCGCCTTGTAACTTGCGGCGGATGAATGTGGACATTCTGACGGCGTGTGTGTGTGTGGATGGGGTGGTGTTGCGAAGTTTCGGCGTGGGTGTTTGCAGGTGAAGGTGCGACGAGGCAGGTTTTGCCCGAGGTCGATTACAGGATTCAATGGTTTGAATGTCGCGATAGTCCAGAACGTGAGAAAGCAGGAGAGACTGCGCGGTGTGGGATGCGAAAGTTGAAGCTGCTGGCGGGAACCAATATTGAGACGACAGGATTCCAAGCCGCTGATGCGCCGATCCAGACAAACAGTGCAAACCGGCTCTCCCCACGTGCCAGTCACCTGACCATGATTCCCGTGACTCCCGGCATTGCAACAGAAGGAGACCAGTTACTCCCCGGATGGGAATGGGTGCGAGGGCCTCGGCTCAGCGACTGTCGGTCCGTCGGCCTTCCAACCCCCGCAAACACCACGGCTGCGAAGGATGGAGACCAACTCCGCTCTAGCAAAATAAATCCCAGGGAGCGCAGGCCAATTACCCGGTGGTTGAACATTGTTCCTCTTATAACATCCACTGCACCTCTCCCCCGCATCCTCCCTCGTTATCGATCCCAAGGCACTGCAACTCCAACCAGCCTATCTAGAT
Source organism: Aspergillus micronesiensis (assembly GCA_039763685.1). Classification (NCBI taxonomy): domain Eukaryota; kingdom Fungi; phylum Ascomycota; class Eurotiomycetes; order Eurotiales; family Aspergillaceae; genus Aspergillus; species Aspergillus micronesiensis. Next base: position 205,123 of record JASHHO010000082.1, on the reverse strand, counting down.
ACCCTCCGCACCAGCCAAAATGTCGATCGAGGATCTCATCACCGTCACCTACCAGGCACCGTGGCCATCATCACCCTCAACAACCCCAAGAAGCTCAATGCCCTGAACCAGGACACCTACTACCTCCTCGGCGAGCGTCTCCGCGAGGTCGACAGGCGCGATGACATCTCCATCACCGTGCTGACCGCCAATGGACGCTTCTTCTCCGCGTATGGCCTCCGCTCTATACCCTCTCCCAAACAACACCAAGAACAACAGGCACAGACACAAGCACAAGATGAAGAATCAAGCTAACTCTCCACAGCGGCGCAGACGTCACCGCCTCCCGCCCCGGCGGCGGCCTCAGCACAACGCCCGCCGCGAAATCGTCCGCGGCTTCATCTGCAACAACATCGACATCACCCACACCGTGCGCACCACTCGAAGATCCTCGTTTGCCGCCCTGAACGGCCCCGTCGTCGGTCACTTCCGCCGCGCTCGTCTCCATGGCCGACTTCATCTACGCCGCCCCCCACACCTTCCTCCTGACCCCGTTCTCCTCGCTCGGCCTCGTCGCCGAGGGCGGTGCCTCGCGCGCGCTCGTCGAGCGTCTCGGCATCACCAAGGCCAACGAGGCCCTCATCATGAGCAAGCGTCTTACCTGCGACGAGCTCGTTGCCGCCGTACATCAACAAGGTCATTGCTGCCCCGTCCGCAAGGCGGATGACTCGGCGGGTTTCCTGAAGAAGGTGCTTGAGGAGGTGATGACCGTCTTGGATCGCATCTGAACCAGTCCAGTCTGCTGAAGATTAAGGAGCTGATTCGCCGTCCTGAGCGCGAGATCCTGGATCGTCAGAACCAGCTCGAGGTCTTTGCTGGCTTGGAGCGGTTCCTGATGGGTATTCCCCAGGAGGAGTTCAGGAAGTTGGCTTCGGGTGAGAAGAAGCACAAGCTGTAGATGGGTATGGCTAGTATATATGAGTATGTTGCACATAGTTTCTTAGCTTAATCATAAGATTATAAGCACTGCTGTCATCCGCCTGGGGCGAGCGTCTTGAAAATAGATACCTAGGAGAGTGATCCAGTATGTTTATTAGGTAGATCATATGGCATTCCAAAACTATTTATTGCAAGAAAGAATCATATATCTCCACTTTTACCTCACTAACGCCGACCCATCTAATCCCAAACGCTCGCCATGCTCTAGACTCCCAATGTAAAAGAGGAAACCCCTACGCCAGTCCATCGTTATCATCAGAATCCGACTCTTGTTCCTGCTTCGCCAAAATATCCTGCCACTGCCCAAGGAACTCGCTCATTCCACCACCCCAGACAGCGACGCATCAACCACATCCTTCGGCAACTTATGAGCCGAATACTGCGGTGTCGAGAATGCATACGCCTCAGGATCATCACGCTTGATCAACCGGAATTCAGGCAAGAACGGCGAATCATCATCAGCCTCCGGATCAAGCTCCTCCTCGTCCGTCTCCTCGTCTTCCTCATCCGACAACTCCTTCGCCAATTCCGCCTCCAGAGCAGCAGCACTACTCCCGTTCAACGCCAACCGCACAAACTGTTCCTCAACGCCGTTCTCCTCCTGAATCCCGATCGGATCCTTCATCTGCAGAATCTCCAACCAGCTGAATAGCAGCGGATCCGTCCGTACCGCCCACGGGTTGATATCAACCAGCCAGACTCGCTGATGCGGCGGGGGCACGTACACGTCGAAGACAAAGCTTGGGTCGGGAAAGGAGTCCTTCAGCTTCTCGTCGAAGAAAGCCTGGATCGCGAGCGGAGGAGATCGCGCATCGGGAAGAGGAAGTCGAAGTGGTTCTGGTCGCGCTGCAGATACATAGCAGGACGCGGTCGCGAACAAAACACCGGAACTCAAGAGAGGGTTGAAGTTCACGTATTTGCGTAGCACAATGTGGTAGGGGACTTCCGGGGCGACGCCGCGGAGGCCTCGCCGGTGTTATCATCCGGCACGCAGTCGTCCAAAGGGGTGTTCCAGGTCGTGGGTGACAAAGTCGCTGCTCTTGAGGAGGAGATAGATGTCGTTCGGGTGCGACATTGCAGGTCGTTGGTGGCGGCCATCCAGGCGGCGTCTTTGGGGGCGCTCCAGTTCAGCTTGGGGGTTACTTTGCCACCGTATTCTGCGATCGTGGATTTGATCTGGGCGTGGACTTCGGGCCATTCTGTCGATGATCGGGCCTCTTCGTCGTCGGGAGTCCGGAGAAGGTGTCTGCGTTGTCGTCGTCGGTTGGGGGAGGTCCTCTGGGGGAAGGACGATGCCGTCGGCGCGGAGATAGGAAACGAAGGGCGCTGAACACGGGATCGCTCGAGATTTAGGCGTTAAGGTGCGGTATCTGGAGGGGGTTTGTTAGCTTGGTAAGCATATCTGCTTAGCATGGGAACATACTTGGGCTGCCAGTAGTGATAAGAGCAGTGTAGAATGTGAGAATATGTGACCGGAGGAAATGGGAGTTGCTGCGGCGTTTCCTCCGCGGAAGATTCTGCTGGAGACTGTTGCTCCGTTCGACGTGAGGCATTATGGCAGCAATATATCAGTCGATAGCAATATGCTAGCAAAAGAGAAACAACTGAAGTCTTGTAGGTTGAGGCGGAAGGTAGGCTAGTATGAGGGGCGATTGGCGGGGTGATCTTGCGCAGAGTCATTGCGATAATTATTATTCTGCCCGGTTCGACCGCCTTCCATCTCACCCATACTACAAGGTACAGGTAGAGTTGATGGATGATTGTAGCCTCAAGGGAGAGTCAAAGATCTGACATAGTTCAAATTGAACTATCAATATATACTGCGATTCAACCTTTTGGTTTCAGCTATCAATGTTGAGATCGAGACATCGCTAATAAAGTTGCTTGATTGATACATAACCTGACCATACGGTACCACGTGCGATCGCCCCAGGACGGGTCCAGTACCTACCTTCTTACACTTACGTATACTCCAGACAGCCTAAACCGCAACGTGCAACGGTGTCAGTTATCGCATTCGCGACCTCACCCCCGACGGCCTTCACCATGGCCCCCGAAGGTCCGGATCCCCAAAGCCTGAACTCGTGGCAAGATGCATTTCAATATCCAATTCCCACCGTGCGCGCGTGGAAAGGAGCTGCGCCGGACATCGCAAGCAATAAGGAGAAACTCCGGTCACTCGTGGGGTATGGCAATCATGCGCAATGGATAATGATCAATCACTAATGGCTTTATAATGTATAGGACGAGGTATCGAGAACTTGTCGGCACGGCTGAGACGATTGTTTCCATGAATCGCGAGATGCAGGGGTGGATACCACACTGGGCGACATTGGGCGACGATGCAACCCACGCTTAATGGAGAAGAAATACACACACTACAACCAGATTACGGAGAATGCGGATAACAAGGGTATGCCAATGTTGGTTTTCGAGTTGGTGAGATATCTCATGGCTGACAACGGGCTGCTTAGATGCGGAGAAAACGGACACTCGGCGCCCCAGTTTCGCCCTCCTCACCGCTGCGCGACATCGATCTCTCGACTCCTGAGGCGACGCGGCTCTTTACTGTTGGTGGCTAAGCTCATGGTTGTATCTCGGCTGCTGTCATAAAACTCTCTCTCAGCAGAGCACGGTCCCACCCTTTTTGTGAGAGCCTGCGCAATCAATTAGCATCCCTGCGACAGACGCTCCTGAGGCGAATCGAAAAGCGCCTGGCTTCATCCACCTCAACGTAGACGACATCATCGAAGCCTTGTCGGCTTACTGCATGGCTACAAGCTCCTCCTCGGACGATTCAATACGCTACTTCCACAAGGTTCGTCTCGATGGGATAGGGAATGGATCGGAATCAACGACCCGACTGGAGAGAATGTCCTGAACGCTTTGCGACTTTACATCTGGACTCTCCAGTCAACCAAAACCTGGTCCCGCGCTTATCTGACGCTCTAAGCAAGCTTAAATTGCGACCACTTCTGACCGACCCTGACATTCGCGGCTTAGATGACCTCGGGCTTGATGTCTTGGGACGTTGGGTAGCCGCCGATGTTAGCAACTTTACTCCTTGGATCAAACTCAGTGAAACTGTCAAAATCAGATGCTGATAAAACAATCAAACAATGGTCAAAACAGGCGTTTGATCGCTTTGTCGAAGGATGCCAGAAGAACTTGTCAGGTTGGCTAGATTTTGCTGAATTGCTCTCATTGCGTGAAAAACATTGGAACTGTGGCTTGGATCCAGGAGCTCTACACGGACACACTCGCCACTGCAAGTGCTGGAAGGCCTCCGGAACACGTTCAATTCAAGCACACGGAGATACTGTCAGACCAGGCCAAGTCGTTGGAGAGCTTTGGTCAGGATGTTGCCTCGGCCGGTTCGAATTGGAATAATAAGGACCATATTGTTTCTCGGTCTCTTTGGGACCATGAACTGATGTCTCTTGACTATTCCAACGGTGCTGCTACTTTCAAAGCAAGCCATCACGGACAGCTTGCTGGGGCGAGATGAAGATACAACCTCTGCGCTGCAGAAATACGAATCATGGCTTTCGGGTATTGAAAATCAAAGGGACACATTGAGGACATGCAGCGGACTCGATGGACCGACATCTTCGAGGAAGGGGAAGATGAGGAGCCGATGTGGACATTCCTGCTGCATTGAACGAAGACGACACTCAACTGTTAACAGACGCCCTTCGGTCAGCCATCAGACAAGCCTACGATTCCCGCAATCCTCGTTTGATGAAGCGTTCAAGGCCCTAGGCGAGTTCGACCAAAGCGGAAGGCTGCATTCATGCTCAAAACTCATTCGGCTGGTACGACGAGACCTTCCTACAACTTTTGTAGACGACGAATTCCTGTTCTCCAAAGATATTGTTCCCCGGTTACAACTCTTCTGGCTACAGAGGTGACTGCCCAGACAATCAAGACACGCCTTGGTGAAGGTGCATTTGGGACGCAGAGAGTACCGGGTCGCACTCTTTGGGAGGGGGAACCGGAGATTCCAGTCCAGCCATCACCTGCTACCTTCAAGTTTCGTGCGCCGTCTAGTAGACTATATGGAGCAACATGGTTCGGGACTTTGGGATGCCTCTACTGTTCGCGTCGTCAAACAGTCGTTACAGGAGCAGATCGCGCGGTCCATCACATCAGCGATGGAATCAAGTGAATCATCCTCTGTCCCGGAGAAGGAGACTGTCAAGGACAACGAAACCAGTGAAGAACCCACAGAGGAGACTCCTGAAGCCAAGGGAGATGATAATACGGAGTCTACGAGCCCTGCAACTGGGGAACAGAATCTCCAAGATCGGAAGATGCAGCTATACTTCGATGCCGTTTACTTGAAAAAACGTGTTATCTGTCAAGGATGCTGAACCTGAACAGCTTAGCAACGCCGTTTCGATGGTCAGCCGCGGCCTTGGTACTGACGAGGCATCGATCAAAGGCATGGAGCAGAGGGCCGGGGAGTATTGGACTCGGACACAGTTGTTGTTTGGATTGTTGTCGGCTGGTGCGGAAGAGCAGTAACGGTATACTAAGCATTATTTAGTAGATATGTTGTTCAATCGGCATAATGCATAAATACCCACGAGCAAGTTATGTAGTGATATCTCACGAGAGTTGTAGATAGTAGCTATACTATTACTTTAGAGTAGATAGATACTACTCTTATAGAGCTAATTATTAGCCTGAATTACTATATTCTCTTATAGTAGCGTTCTTGAAGTTAGTATTAGATAGTTACATTATTCCAGAGAGCTATGGATATATCAATACAGATAGAGCAGCTAATCTAAAAGATATAACATCTAATTACCTTAGATTATAAGCCTATTATATCCCAATGTATTACTGCTAAAGTTAGAGACCTGGGTCTCAGTAAGTAAGCACTAGAAGATAAAAAACAGTTATATTAAGAGGCTTAGAGAATATAGTATTTCTAATTAGTAGTCGGTCTAATATATAACTATATACTATGTATGCTTCTGAAGTCTTCCTAGGTCAACCATACGTTAAGCTATTAGGGGTATGGGTACTGTTACATGGCGTGAGCAAGGTAATGGTTGTAAGAGCATGCGTCCGAGCAACACACTACCAACTAGACCAAAAGGCCACTATGACTAGGCCCCATGGCCTAGTCCGCTCGGATCACACCTATATACCTACCCTGCTACCTGGGTGCGACCGTGACAGAGATGAGTAACCTCACAGTGAGTCCAGCACTAATGGAAACATATACCAGACATAGGATTTCACATGATTGTTTGGGAGGTGATACCTGCACACCAAATTTGTTAGATACACCAATCAAGCCTGATTAGGCAAGATGATTAATGCCCCAGGCAGGATATACGCAGGTCTAGAGGCTCTAGAGGCAGTTCTATAGTATTAGGTAATCTAGGGGTGTGGTTGTAATAAATCTGGTGTGCAGGTATCACCTCCCTATTGTTTCCCTTCCCAAGATTGCTTGCAATTCTGTGTCTGCCACTTGTCGACTTTACACTAGCCTGCGAATCGCCGGAGCTAACAGTCTGTTTTCTATGAAGAAAGTCGATCATATCGACAACCCTGGTCACCTTGGGAGAACAGCCATCGAGCCCAGTTTCCATTTGCAACAGGCTTCAGGTGCAGCTCTGGGAAACACTGGAAGGGAGGCAAGCTGACAGGGCAAGTCTATGAAGCAGCCATACGCTCATATGACGGACCACCAGTCAGAGAGTGATGGCCTGCAGGTTGCGGCGAGTCGAAGTCAGACGATCAGCATATGCATGCAGAGCGGAAAGTGATACGTAGGCATTCGTTAGAAAGTCGGTCAGAAGCGTGGTACACCGAATTATTTCCTGGGTGTTTGGTCCCTGCGCCAACTGCCATCATCTCCATACAGTTCGTCATCCCAAGCACAAGAGAAAAGAAGACGGGACGGCGAAGAATACAAAATGACCAGCCACTGGGTTCGACCAGCCCTACCACTCAAAGCTCAAGCCACGCTCATGTGTCCGTTCGAACAATACGCTGCACGAGTCTGGCTTACCTCTGTCCTCGCATTTCCTGTGGCCCCGTCTTCTGTCACATCAACTCACCAAATATACCATCGTCTGCGAGCAGCGCTTAGCAAGACACTGGTCGACTTTCCCCTCCTCGCTGGCCAACACGAAAACACGGCTGAAGCGGATGGAAAGATCCTGATCAGGGTCCCTGATGAATCGTCTGCTGGCGTCCAATTTTCGCAATGGCAGTGCCCTTGCGGTGGTAGGTATCCAACGTACAAGGAGCTCAAAGCACAACACTTTTCTACCAACAGTCTCTCGACCTTTGGTTCCGATCTCTTACACTTACCGGAGATTATCCATGGCACAGAAGTGTTTCGTGCGAGAATTACTTTCATCGACGGCGGAGCACTCCTCGCCATTGGCGTGTCGCATTGCGTTGCGGATGGGGAGGCATCTGCTACAATCCAGAGCATTGGCCCGTCATGCTCGAGAAGCAGGAGCATCTGAGACCCTGTATGGCTCATCGATGCCATTTGTCTGTCAGCAAGCGCGTGTCCAGCTTTGGCAAACGAACCAAAACGGCACCATACGCAAAACGAGTCCGTATACTATCGTTCCGAAAAGCAACGCCGGCCACACTCCTTCCACCTTGGTGAAACTCCCAGAACATGGGAAGTCTTCTTATATCCAGCCCCCGTTCACATCGAAGACCTCGACTCGGTCGCTATGGTATTTCCCTCCGCAAAAGCTGCAACTACTGAAACGACTCGCCTCACCGCCCGCAGGAGGCGACCCAGACCAGTGGATTTCGACCCTTGATGCCCAGGCCGCTTTCATTTGGCAGCGCTCGGCGATTGCGCGTCGATTGAGTCACCAGGGATTCACCCATGCTAAGTGTTCCATATCCATGAACTTTCGCCCTCGACTGCAACCTCCTCTCAGCCCGGATTTCCTGGGCAATGCAGCAGACCTGACCTTCACTCAGGCCCCCGCTGCAGAGCTAGAAAAATATGCATCCGATTCCACTGCTTTCACAAGCCGCTACCTGTGCTTGCCCGCCAGATTCGTACGGCCATTCGTAGCTGGAACACCACCGAACACGAGTCCCTCACCGGCCTCATCTGCTCAATGCCTCCCGACAAGACGCTTAGCATGGATTCACGGCCTACGAGGAATCCTGGTTTTATCTTGTCAGACCTATCCAAACCTGCAGTTTACTCTACGGACTGGGGACACGGCTTGGGGTTTCCTGAATCCAGCCGACTTCTGATATTAGATGCAGGAATCCCTTTGTCGATGTTTTTTATCCTTCCCCGTTTGCCAAATGGTGGCCTGGAACTTTTGTGCTTGTTGGAGCACGATGTCATGGATAGAATGAAGGCCGATGTGGTCTTCAAAAATTTTGCTGAATTCCGAGGGGACTAGGTCCCAACCTTTCTCCTGCAGATTCATATGGAGTCTCGCCCCATTGGTCTCCTTGCAATATAGCCGGTGTAAGCAGATAGACAGATAGCTTCTGTCAAAATTTGATTACCATACTCGAGATGAGGTCTGCCTTGTAGATCGAAAGTAAGGTTTTATTCTATCCTACTTGTAGGCCAGGGTAGGAACTTGTGGTGCACAGATGGCCGCAGCCACCACGTAGTGCAATACCATATATAAAGATCCAGGGAGGTGTCACAATCACATAGAGAGATTCTCAGATATGCATGGACTAAGGGGTAATATATGCAGCGCTTGCTTAGCTTTAGGGAAACAAGATACATATTTTGAGTGGAGCTGAGACATACTACCTCAGTTCATACGAAAACCTCCACAACATAACGAGATTCATACGTGTCAAGATCCGATGGAATGATCCTTGAGAGTTTTTGTTTCACTGCCTCATTCAAATGCCTCCCACCACAGGCAAACACCACGGCGCCTTGCTCCCAAAGTGCTGAGATCTGCTCTTTTTCAGCCCATACTCTGTCTTGAACATAACCACACCCATTCGCATCCGGATGTGACGGATCCCTGCTGAAGGCTCGATAGACTGTTACTAGGTTATCTGCTTCGCATTGATCAAGCTCGTCACGGTATATATCATCCAAGCGAGCTCCCCTGCAACCGAAGAAGAGCAGTGCCGGCGCTAACTGCATTCCCCTTTGCCTCTGCAACAAGCGCTGCTGAATGAAAGCACGAAATGGGGCAATTCCTGACCCAGCCGCTATCATTATTATAGGGTGTGCTGATGGATCGAGAGGTGGATGGAATGACGGGTTCGGATGCCTAAGAGACAACCGGACTAGTGTCCCAGCCATGGACTCGAGAAGGTATGTAGAGGCGACCCCTCGATGGTGGCAGCCAGCCGATGCCTGTCCAGCATTTACGGAAATAGTCAAGCTCGCGCAATGTTGCTTTATATCCGGAGCAGACGAAATCGTGTAGAGACGCTGGCGCAACGGATGGAGAAGGTTCAGGTATTGCTCAAAGGTAACGGAGACGGGCGGATATTGCTCCAAGATATCCAAAACTGATAGCCTCTTTTCGAGAACCTCTGAGACATAGAGAGTTGTACTCAGTTGCCGAAGCCTGTCTCTTGTTGTGCTGCATTCGGTCTTATCGGACAAGAGTTTCAGGTTCTTGGTATAGAAAGTCAGCCAAAGCCGCCAACGGGAGATATGGTTGCACTCTGCTTGATAACTTACCCTTGAAGTAGCAACTAGAGAAAGCTCTACGTAATTGCTCAACAGATCCACCGCCGATACAGCCTTCCCAGTGGGAATATCTATAGCACTACTGGAAGAGACTTCCAGATTGGTATCCCACCCGAGTCGGAAACGACGTAAGACACGTTCGACAGTACATCGCTGATTAACTGGCAAGATTGCAAGATTGTCGCCAGCTTCGTATTGAAATTGAGGTGGGAGAGACAGCTCGACATGCGCTTTTGTCGAAGGCAATCCCGTGGTGCTCATAATCCTGACGGCGTCTATTGTCCCCGTCTGATATTGTCCTCGATACGGGTGCGGGGGCACTGCAGCAACCTTGACATTCAGCTCATCTGGCCCTGAGCCTTTCTTACTCACAAGGCCAAACTCTGAGTGTAGACATGGCCACAGGACCTGCTCTTGCCAGCACTCCAATCTCCCCAGAGGGTCCTCTTCGGCCACATCGACCAATGCTCGCGGTGCGAATCGCTTCGCCCCGCATTTTTCGAGTGTCTCATCCAGAAAAACAGGGATTTTGTATAAAGTACTTGCCCAGTCACGGTGGCCTGTCAAGGGTAAGTAATACTGTACTGTATGACAATGAGGTCCGCCTTGAAATAGTCTCTCACCACAACCGAAAACCGTATAGCATACTCCATCGAGCTGACCCGATTCCCCGGAGGCCAACCACTGAGTGAATCTCACTGCATTCCCAGGAGATTTCCCGTCATATGACCCTGTGATAATAATAACTGGCTCATTTCTGGGCAGACTTCCCACCGACCTGTCTAGTTCTTTGATATGGCAAGGGAACAGACCACGTTTTGCCAGCTCAATTGCCATCCGCCGTGCCATAAATTCGCATGTCCCACTGTTTGATCCATACAAAACAGTGACTGGCCGTTGTATGTTGCTCTGCGTTGTAGTTTCCCTCTTGGGCATATTGGAAGATGTCACCGTTGGGAGGTGTGGTAGGAGATCCCGTCGTCCAGGGCGAGGTGTGGCATGGATGTACAGCCCGGATGGTTTGATTGTAAGATTCTTCTGGATCTTCAGTTCATATACTCGGGGTCAGCAAGAGAGAGGGAGAAGGATCGAAGAATTAATGCCATGACCTGTGAATGTTTCTCTGCAATTAGTCGCTGCTCATATGAGTCTCCACCAGAATGGCCGGATACACACCAGGAGTGCCTCCTGCCAAGCAAACGCTCGTCCAATGCATCCTCGCTTTCCATTCCCAAAAGGCTTCCATGCACCAGAAGGAATCTTCTCAAATCCCCGTCGACCATTCTCTCTGGACGAAAGACGTCGGGATCAGGGCCAAATACCGCTGCATCTCGATGAACCGACGGAAGGAATACCAGGATTGAGTCTCCTGGCTTAACTGGATACATTCCTGCAATCCGGTCATTGTTGCGGGGTGTGACGGCAAATGCTGGGGCAGTTGGCATCATTCGAAGGGATTCACGCAGGATAGCAGAAATGTACTTCAGTCTCGAGAGATGATCCACCGTAAGCTCTCCGTCACCGACGACTTCATCTACTTCCTTTGTCGCCTTCTCCATCACTCCAGGTGTTCTCAGCAGGTAGTATATTGTAAAAGAAAGCAACCCCGATGTCGTTTCGTGACCAGCAATCAGGAACGTAACCATGTTGTCAATAGCAGACTCATCATTCAATCCTTCCCCAGAAAGATGGTCGCGATTGTTCAACATGGCGTTGAGCAGATCGTCTGGAGCAGCCTCATCTGGATCAGCCTCGTCCATGTTACGTCTGTTTTGTATAATTTCAGCACATGTTTGGCGTATCGTGTCAATGTCCCACGCAAATTTCTTCTTCGCCGTGAACCGTAGATTGTTTATGCAAGCCGGATACTTGGTCTGGATATCTGCTTCTTTCATGAAACCAATCATGCTGGTCACAAACGGGTGAAAATCGTTGACAGAGTAGAAGCTGTTGAACCTGTAACTCATCCCACAGAGTGCAATTGTATCAAGAGTGAGTCGTGTGAAATCGCCTGTCACATCCAGGGCTGATGTAGAGCCAAACCGCAACCTGGTGGAACCCTGTCAGCATAGTCTCCTGACAGCCTTCCAAGACTATACCATTTCAGACATAATTGCTCCGCGATATCGAGCATTCGGGGAAACATTTCTCGAATCTTGATGGGTCCAAACGCCGGCAGCAAGAGGCGATGCGCAAGCTCCCAGTTCTCCTCATGGTCACGAGCACTGAAAAGCCCGTCATGGATACCAGGACGGAGCTTTTCTAGCCCAGCGGTGACATGTTTGTGGAATCGACTTTCGTCGCAAACCTCCTGGGCGACGCTGGCACCAGTAACCATGATGAGCTCCGCGCCGCCCATGTTGAGCTTGTAGATGGGATCTATTCCGCAAAGGGCTGTTAATCATCTATATTGCCTCTGTGACCCGACCACATACAATACTCTTTGCCCAATCGAACAAGCGACATTATCGAGTCTTGGGGTCGATATCGAACATATTTCCCACAATAGGCCATCCTGGCGGGGTTTCTTTTGATTAGACTCTGTGGACTAAATGCAATGACAATGTGAAATTACCCGGCGGCCCTGGTATTGGGCATGTCGCTTTTTCTGGTGGCTCTCCGTTCATTGTATTGTACAGTATGGGATGGAAGTCGGATGAATTCAGCTGTCGGAACCGTAGGTAGGTATATTTAAACCATAATAGCATATGACATAGGATAGGTAGTGAAACCAATGACCGGTGTGATATGACCAGTATTGTGATCCAGGGAGACAGTCTTGCATTAGCGCCGAGATACTTCTGCAAGGAGTCACGGTATCTACCGTCTCTTCTAGCAGAGGTAACGGACTGTACGCGCGTACCCCAAGCAGTCTCTTTGCAATAAATGTCTGCCTTTCTAACAGCTTGTGAGTAACTTTAGGGTGTTTCAGGCGCTGGACTAGTTAATCGACTCCCTGTTGGTATAGGTCGTGGCCTTTGGTTAGATCTCCGACTGACCGGGCACCCAATCTGGGTTGAATAGAACTAGGATAGTGCCTGTAAAGGCAGATAAAAAGAAAGGGATGTGGCACATTACTGGGATCGAAGTAAGGATGTATCAGGGTATGCTGATTCCCACCGAAGCCCTACGAGTAGGTAGGGCAGGAGCAGCCAGAGGTAGAACTTAGCACAATCACACATGATAATTGTAGATATTCGTTGTAGAACAGCCGTGCGTTGACTTTGCTATGCTAGATCTTAGTCACAGACAATTATGGGACAACTACAGAGGGCTTAGCAGATTCTTCTATTCGATGCCCAAGGACGAAAGCTGGAATCGGCATGCGATAGAACCGTGAAAACTTTATCCTATATGGGGACGATCGGCATCTGCTAGGCAGAGCTGAACGAATTCAGGGGCCCTGTATAGTGTAAGGTGCCTAGCATCACAGATATATCACAATAGCCCAAACAATTGTTATTCTGATGAAGCTACGTAATAGGCTATTTGGAAAGAACCATCATCGCCAACTACCATTCCATGGAAACGAAAGCCATTTGCCCGTTGCCAAATATCTCTACCTGGACCCTATTCTGCGTGGTGCCTGGAGTGTGTGTGGATGTCAGCCTTATCATGGCTCTACCGTAACTGCTACTGACTCGGAACAGTTTACTGCTGAGAATTTACCTCTCTGGCATCTTTAAAAGTCTGTAAGTGGTGAGAAAAGTGCTATTATGATTTCAAGTAAGGAAAACGAACATACTTCTTCAAAGCCGTGTTACTTCGCTTGGGCCTTTATTTAGCAAGTATTCTGCACTTGTTCTCAACCGATCTCCTCCCACTAGCTTTTATCTGGTTTATTTCTGTACTGGCGAGAACACGAGGCTAAGGTCTGTAGGTGGACCCGATGAGAAGAAGCACTGGGCTGAATTGCACCTTCAGCTGGGTGAATATAGAACTGCTCGACAATCTGAGCGGTCACCCTTCGTATCTCTGCGAGGGCTAAAGACCGTCCCACGCAACTTCTCGGTCCATAAAGAAAAGATAGCATACAGAGAGGCGACGAAGCACCTCCACTAGCATTGAGTTTGGGGCGTTGGGGATCGGATCGGTCAATCCATCGTTCTGGAACAAATTGTTCCGCGTCCGGTCCCCATAGGTGATGCGCTCTATTGATCGCTCTGGGAGAAATGACAATGTAGGTTCCGGCAGGGACAAGGCGGCCCTTGATATACGTGTCACGGATAGCCTTGCGTAGTGTCATCGCAAACGTAGGATACAAGCGAGAGGTTTCGTTGCAGACACCATTGAGTAATGGTAGCTTCTCGTATTCATCTTCGCTTAAGAAGTCTCTCGTTGATTTCGCTTCAAGGATTTCTTGCCGTAGAGCACATTGGATCTCAGGATGCATTGCTAGGCAATATAATGTCCAGGACAACGAGCTCGCGGTGCTCTCATACCTGCGAACCAGTCATTAGCCCATGAGTTCACAGGGTGTGGGGGGCGCATACCCAGCCGCGAGTGTAGTAACTATTTGGGGCATAATCTCTTCTTCTTTGAATGATCCAGAACCAGCAATCTGGGTTAAGATATCCTGTTCCGAAAGGTCCTCTAGCTTGCACACGGCCAGGCGTTCGGGTATCAATTTGCCGAAGATTGCACGCAGCTTCTCGTGAGCAGCATCCATCTGCCGGTCTATGGCGGATGGAAACAGAGAAACTAGCCATGGTGGAGCGCAGTTGTGCCACATGAACTGCTTCTGTTTATCGTCATCAGTAGCAAATAGCGTCTGGAATAATTCGAACATCTCCAAATTCTGGCCACAGATACTGTTGAAGTCAATTCCAAGAGCAATGATGCCCATAACATCGAAGGAGATTAGTTTAGAAAACTCCGTGACCTTTATTCTGGCAGAGCAAGAGCCTGCATGCGTGTCCTTGCCGTCCACCTCGTTCATACACCGTTCTGACAGGTGCTGGACAACTTGCTGCGCCTTTGACGACAGGATGGGCTTCAATTTGTCCACCTGCCGCTGGTTAAATACCTGGACAAATGACTTCCGATTGATCTTATGTTCATTTCCTTCTTGGATCACGATTCCTCTACCGAAAAATCGTTCAGCATATCGGCGAAGCCCACTAGTCTTTTGGAAATGGTATGACCGATTGGTGAGCACATCCGACAGGCTTTCCACGTCAGTCACTGCTATATATTCAGCGCCCAGAAGGCCAAAGAAGTGAAGAAGGCCATCATTTGGAATCGAATTGATCCAGTGGGTGAGCTGAGTTCCTAGTGGCTGATCGAAGATGGCGTATGCATTTCGGAATATGAGGTTTCCCGCCTATATCGTAAGTATCACCTAGGTAGGTTTGAATCCGCGCTCCAAACGCACCTTGGGGCCTGGTAAATCATTCAGTTTACTGAACCATGGCCGCCCCACGGTCCTCCAGGACAGAAACACGAAGATGTAAGAGCACCAACTGCCGCATAACCACATCAATATCACTGCCGGGGACAGCACCCATTTCCCCAAGGCTCGTGTGCAGAGCCAGGTGATAGCGGCCCAAAAACAGAGTTGCACTGGAAAAGACAATTGGGATTTCATTTTGGTGGCTTGTTTCACCCGTTACTTTTGGGCAAATCAATAACTGAGCATACAAATGCCAGTAAAAGATCGTTCCATTATGATTTAAATACTCTAGGTGGTTTTCGTCAAGGTGTTACACCGCATCCTGACCCTTGCGTTGGAAATCCCCTATTTCCATTCGTGATTTCCCGGGTGTGTCCTTACATCGCGAGTGGCGAAAGGATCATCCATATCTCCTAATCTACAGCATCATGCGTTAATCTACAGCATCATGCGTTAATCTACAGCATCATGCGTTAATCTACAGCATCATGCGTTAATCTACAGCATCATGCGTTAATCTACAGCATGAGGCGTCATACACTGCGTTGGTTTTCCTCCAATGGGCTGCCATAGCACATGCGTGGGCCCAAATTGGACAACTGCCCACCAGTAGACCGCTGCATATGAGCTGCTGTCCATGCCTCTCTGCCTTGGATTCGGAGGAGTTGTCTCACTTCTGCCGGGCTTAGAATTCAGCCACCGGATAGGACTGCAGCAAACGATCTGCCGCTATGTGACATGACGCAGGCACGTCACATACTTTCTTCAAGCCTTCATGGCACCGTATTTCTTGCGATTTCACGTCTCTGCTCTTTTTATCGGGCACATATATATTTCCAAGAAGTCTGGTAGGGCATTTATCTTCTTTCTAGACAGACAGGGGATCAATATTCATTCGTTGCAAACATGATGATCATCGCGTGCGTATCGGTTGCGCTGTTGGCGGTGGCTCTAACCCTCACGCCCACGAGGGATAAGTCGCTCGGCGAACCTCTGTCCTCTGTTCCTGACTCTGTGTGGGATATGTTCAATCGCAGTATTTCCGGCCGCTTGTTTGATGGAAGACCGATGATGGCACCTTGTTTTGGCAGTCAGAACGGGTCTTCCCAGGCCGCTAGGTGCACCGGAATCCAGAATAGAGCCCCTAGCCTGTATTTTGGCGGGTATCAGAACGTTTGTCTTCACAATCTATAAGTACAAATTTGCTGTATGTCTATGCTGACTTAAGCGTGGAGATTAATTGGGCTGGCTGTCAGGCTACCGGTGAGAATTGCACGCTTAACCCATCTGTCAGCTCTGGTCAATCAGTCAATCCGACACGGAATTGCTCGCAAGGCAGTGTGCCACTCAAGTATGTGGATGTGCGCAGTGTTGATGATGTTCAGAAAACACTCGCGTTCGCAAGGGAGAATACCTTGAGGCTGGTGGTGAAGAACACGGGACACGATTATCTCGGACGCAGCTCAGGCCTGGGCTCATTGGCTCTCTGGTATATATATGGGCCTCTCAATCATGACCGTCTGCATTGAACAGCAGCAGAGTATTACACACAAGCTTACCTTTTCTCTCAGGACCCATAACTACCGGCCCCCTATTCATTTGAATCGCAGCTTCATTCCCGAGGGTTGTTCCTCCCCTGTGGGCGATGTGCTCACATTTGGCGCAGGGGAACAATTTCAAGCGATTTACGATTTCGCTTTTCGCAACAACATTCGCTTTGTAGGCGGGACTGGGATGGCCGTTGGAGCGGCGGGAGGTTGGATTACCGGCGGCGGGCATGGTATACTGTCAAATGAACTGGGTACTTGATCACCCTGGACGACCCCCCCCCCCCCCTACAGTATGGTCCGGGATATCCTGCTGACAACAACGAGGTCTTGGTGTCGACAATGTCGAGCAGATTCGCGCAGTTCTCCCAAACGGAACATACATTACTGCTTCTCGCTGTCAGAATACGGATCTTTTCTTTGCCCTTCGTGGCGGCGGAGGCGGTACCTTTGCCATTGTCATGGAGATGAGCATGCGTGCGCATACAGAAAAGCCAATGGAAGGTGTACGCTTCACCATGACGAACCGCGATCCACAAATTGTAGAGCGATTTCTCACAATAGTGGTTGAGAACGCTGAACGATGGGCCGATGAAGGTTGGGGGGGATACTTCTCAACACAGAAAACGTTATCTCTACTGTTGGGTACGTCGATGCTGGACCACAGGCAGGCAAAGCGCTCGATGAAGCCACTTCTTGAGTTTGCACACCGTCATGGTGTTGTAAATACGCGGAATGTGACCTCATATCCTGGGTTTAGGGAGTTCACACAGGACATGTCAAGTCTCTTTAATATCAGCCAGGTCCCGACGAACATCGCCATGGCGTCACGCATCGTTCCCCGGGAGAACTTCAAAGGCACCACAAACAAAGCCAAACTTGTCGGGGTGCTCAATGATATTACGCTTGCTCGAGCAAGCCATTCCTCGGTGCCCCCCGTTCCTCGTCTGCATCACGGCCCCGACCACATTTTCGAGGCACCTCCCAGAAATCGACCAGAAACATGGTGCTGGGTACTCATCGGTCACACCAGCGTGGCGCCATGGATTGTGGCACGTCGTCTACACGCAGACTTGGGCCGAGAGACCAGATCCATCTGCTGTGCGGGAGATTTGGGAGCAGACAAGTCAGGTCATGGACCCATTGAGGAATTTAACTCCTAGAGGAGGCGCATACTTGAATGAAGCAGACCCATTTGAGCCTGACCCAGTTGCCGCCTTTTGGGGAAAGGATAATTACGCCCGGCTTTTTTCAATTAAGAAGGATCTGGACCCGGAAAACTTGATGACAGTGCATCAAGGAATAGGATGGGAGGAACAAGACCCACGATACAGCTGTTATCCCAAGCTGAACGCTTAACGAAAACCCACCATTATAGTAACCTATATAGATATGTCATTTCCCCCAGCCATCGAAAGGAATGGGCACACAACTCTTACACACCTAGCAATGTCAGCCTGACATGCTCAAACTACCGTATGTTCAAAAATTGGTGGGCTTCGCATTGGGAACCCCTTGCAGCAGTATCGGAATTTGATCGATAGAGGCAAAGTATATTTTAAGGTTTTGGCCTCATGCGCTGTTAATGCATGCAATATCTGAATTGGTGCAATCTGGTCACATTGAACTATCTTAAGTGCTTAAAGTAGGGTGGGATGTTGACTGGGGCTTTAAATATCCCAAGTTTGTGTACGTTGTTAGCTATTCTACCCAGTCGATGTATGGGTGAAAATAAAATGTTTTCCACCATGTTTTTAGTGAGTTATGGCGACCCTTCGTCTTTCATCAGTTGCTTTTGTTGGAGCTAATCTTCTCTTGTTAATCATAGAATATTCCAGTGACGTTGATAGCTATTGCGATTTATCTCGTGCTAACCACCATCCCATCTCTTCTCCTTGTCGAGACGCCAAAGCAGTCTCCACTACGTCATTCATGGATGTTGTTTGGTGTATGGATTGCATATCAATTCTTTTTGCTGTCGAAAGGTTACAGCGGAAGTCTAGTACGCTACACACAGGGTGAGTGGTGATTTTTGTTGCAGTTCTCCAGTCTGCGAACTTACTATTGGTGAATCCCTTGGACAGAAGTGAGCTCATACATAAACGGGTGATTTCACACTCTGATGGATTCTTTCGTTCTCTTCGTCGCACCTTGGGACTGTTCTTCGCCCTGCGCGGTCTGGGCACGCCATGGCGGCTGAAGCAAATACCTCCTCAACCGCTCTTTCTCTGCAAGAAACGTACTCGGGGGTGGTACATTACTCGGCAGGCGACCTTCCTTGTCTGGCAGTGGCTATGCTTGGATCTTATTCATATGGCGTCAATTCGACGAGCTGCTGCGCCCAGCATACAGCCCGCTCAACCTACTGTACCCGTTCCTCAACATGGGCGTCTAGGGCGTCTGTAACCTTTATCGGTTGGTTCATTATAAGCCGCCTGTTAATTGACTCTACCCACCGACTGGCTTCTTTGATTGCGGTGGGGATTGGAGGAGATTCCCCAGATGACTGGCCACCATTTTTCGGGAGTATGTGGGAAGCCTATACGCTACGGAGATTTTGGGGGTAAGTTTCCGCTGCTTTGGTCATCTATACGCCGTGAGGAAATTCAGGAATTTCAGCAATTCAGCTTATCTTACTTTTTCTCGCATGTTGACAGGACGTTTTGGCACCAGACCATGCGATGGCCGTTGACCTCCCTAAGCAAGTTTGTGACTCGGGAGGTCCTGAAGTTACAACATCCATCACTCATAGAGAGATATACCAACGTTATGATCGTATTCCTCGTGTCCGGTGTGCTTCACTTGACTACCGATCATATGCAGGGTGTATCTCCCTCACAATCTGGAGCGATCAGGTTTTTCTCCTTGTTCACCCTAGCCTTTATGATTGAAGACGGGGTACAGGAAATCTGGAGAAAGCTGGGGAGTCCATCTAAGCAAAAATCAACATCATCAAGACCAGAAGTCGATCCGGTCTTGCCTCTTTGGAAACGAGTGGTTGGGTTTGTATGGGTGATGGCATGGCTCTCCCTCACGTCGCCGGAGTACTTACTTGCGTATCGGGATCTCCCAAAGGAAACACGGTGGTACGTTCCTATGGGAATGGTGAGCCTCATAGGTATAAAATCTGCAAGCATTCTAGCCATGGCTAGTGGCGTGTTCCTGTATTTCGCATTTGGAGCTGTTGTATAGGGATAGAATGAAAGGATACCAACTAGCCAGCCGGTCCTACTACGACTACATAGATTGATTGTGGCCCGTTGAGCTTTGTGTGGCTAAGAGCCTATTGATTACAAACATACCCTGTAAAGGAATTTATACTCTTGATAGAGGCAGGTTTATTTCCGTGCTATGTCTGCAGTTTCTATCTGCCTTTTTCCAAATCTCAACTTCCGCGCATGCATCGCAACAAATAAATCCGATACGAACAGGCCAGGGCGCTCTGTCTGGTCCAGGATCGAGGAATTTTGTGATAGATCGTCGTGCCATGAGGTAGCGGTGAGCTGGTTTGGAGTTGATGTACGGGTGAAATTGCCTACCCCTCCCACTCACGTTATGGTATAAGTTTTTGGTCCATTCAGGTCTACGAATCTTTTGAGACTCTTCAAATTTCCACGTAGTATCAGAGATGACCAAGCACCGGATCAAAATCATCTACGGCGGCATCTTCCCCAAAGTACGTGGCTGGACCCCAGAAAAAGTCGGAGAAGTCTTGCACTTCCTTGAAAAAGAAGGGATCAAAGTCATCGATACGGCTGCGTGTTACTTCGAAAGTGAAGAACTACTCGGAATAGCAGACGCTGCAACGCGCTTCACTATCGACACCAAATTTAGTGGGGGACTCTCACAAGACATTTCGACGACGGAGAGCGTTATCAGGAGCTGTAAGGACAGTCTATCTCGGCTCAAGACTACCAGCGTAAGACTCTGACCTGATTGATATCTCCCCCAGGAAGAACTCTTGCTAAAATTCATTGCAGGTTGATGTTCTTTACATCCACGCCCCAGATCGGAGGACCCCAATCAAACCGATTCTTGCGGGGTTTGATACTCTTCACAAGGCCGGGAAGTTCAAGAGGTTCGGTCTGTCTAATTTCAGTGCTGAAGAAGTCGAAGAGGTTATCCGTATAGCCAGAGAGAACGACTACGTGCTCCGTCCGTATATCAGGGGAACTACAACGCAGTTGCCCGGCGTACCGAGACAGAGCTCCTGCCTGTTCTGCGGAAATGGAATATTTCCTTCTATGCATACAGCCCGATAGCTGGTGGATTCCTCACAAAAACGCCTGAGAAACTGATAGCAGGTGGAGACGGTCGATGGTGCCCCTCGAGCTGGACGGGTAACATGTACAATGCTCTCTACAACACGCCTTGCATGTTGAAAGCCTTGGAAGCCTTCATTTGTCTGTCAAAAGAGACGGGAATTCCTCAAGCGGAACTTGCCTACCGGTGGGTGGCATACAATTCTCAGCTCCGGCCCGGCCTTGGTGACGGAATCATTATTGGAGCAAGATTTGGGCCACAGTTGGAGGAAGCCTTGGATGGGCTGAAAGAGGGCGCATTGAGTAAGGAGGTGGCGGAGAGAATCGACGCGCTCTGGCATGATATTGACGAGTCCCCGTTGGATAATTTTGAGGGCTACATAAAAACCCCAACAAGAATAAACAATAGTCTTGTCCCCGAAGCGCCCTGGCTTTCTAACTTTGTCGATCGTGTCCGATTACTGACTCCTGTAGTCACCGCTACTTCACTATGGGGCTTGAGATGGCTCTATACAGTAGGCAAGATTCAAGATTCAAGATTCAAGATGCTCTTGTGATACATAAGAAAGCTTATCGAAGCGCCCTTACTTCATGGACTTTACCAAGTGTCTCCAATTACCCACCCACTCACCGCTACTTCTGTATGCATGCTTCTGTGAAGAAATCAGGGTTCAAGATGCTCATATGATACATACAATCAAACCCAATTTCAGCCCCTCTGCCATTCTGACTCTACAACAATGGACCTATGGACCTTGTCTTACCGGAAACAACATGTTATGCACTACGAGGTGCTCCTTGTTCGCTCTTGACTTGGGAATCCATTTGGGTGGCAAAGATTAACTTCACTTTGATTGATATAACAATATCTCGTGACCTTGCGCCAACATGACCAAATCCGCAGACAAAATAAACGTGACTGGCGACTCTCGCATTCAACGACGGTCCGTCACAATCAATGAAAGGACATATGGTATGATGATTTCCTGAAATTTACGGGGCTTTCTGTATACCAGCTCACATAACACCAGGCTACCTTCTCGCTGAACCGGCGGAAAGCTATTCTCATACCATCTTCCTGGTATCCATTTCAAGAAGGTCGCCTGAACCATGAACCAGCGTTAATCATTCACACAGATCCATGGCTTCCCAGATCTATCTATGGGATGGCGATATCAGATACCCCTTCTCTTAAAGCTCGGGCTTCGTGTGGTTTGCCCAGACTGTATTGGTTATGGGCGATCTGTATGTGTGATTCTTCTGCCAGTCTCAGAACTAGACTTATCTTGATAGGATTCCCCCGACTCATCCATAACTCCGTATACTTGGAAAGCGCATTGTGAGGATTTCTACGAGCTGGCAAGACAACTTAACTGCAAAAACATCATTCTTGCCGGTCATGATTGGTATGTCATTGAGCCTCCCACCTTCTTCGCACCATCCAAGCAATATAAGCTGAGATCAGACAACTAAGGGGTGCGATGCTCGCCTATCGATTTACACTCTACTTTCCACGATTCGTCACCCACCTTGTCACGTTTGTTGTGCCTTATTTCCCACCTTCGTCCGAGTACCATGAACCAAAGGATCTGGTCAAACAGCGCCCTACCCTCGGATACTTCATACAGTGGGGCGATGAAGATGGCATTGTAGAATCCAAGACGCAGGATAGAAAAGGGATTCGACAATTCTTGAACGCTCTATATGGCGGGTCAACTACAGATGGGAAATATGCCTTCGATGCGACTATCGGTGTTGATTTCGACTTACTGCCACAGTTATCACCGACAAGGCTACTGGATGATGAGGAGATGGACTTCTATGTGGAAGAGTACGCAAGGAATGGGCTTCGCGGGCCATGTAAGAGCCACGTTCATCTTGATCTATTTTCGTTGAAGGCTAAGAGAACTACCTACCAGGCAACTACTATCGTACGGGCCATCAAAACTTCGTAGATGAACTGCCATTTCTCACGACCAACGCCGAAGAGTCGAGAAAAATCAAATGCCCGATCCTGTTCGTCCAGGCAACCGGAGATCAAGTAATTACATCCGACATGGTGGACAAAATGGCAACATATTGCACACATCTAACAGCTAAGCAAGTTCAGTCATCGCACTGGATTTTGTGGCAGCAACCAGGGGAAGTGAATGAGATTTTGGCGGCTTGGTTGCTTCAACAGGGGATCATCCATTAAGTTGGGCTAATGGCACATTGAGATGGGTTGCATTTTCTATAGGTTATACTAGGTCCCAGTAAATTTGTTTAGTTCATAGACAGTTGTTACTGAAGTAGTCTAGCCATCGTGGGTCAATTTGCCAGCATCTGTTATGGTTGGTTGAGTTGTTACCTGACTTGGCCTGCGTTTGATGTTTCAAATGAACAAACTTAATATCAAATGAGCAAGCTCTGCTATCTCATCCATTTATTCCGGACAGAGAAAGGCCTCGAGTTTCCGCAGAAAAGTACGCCATAAGTGGTATGGGTTATGGCCTGACTGCCTTGGTGCCTGACTGCCTGAGCATGGTTTCCGCGGGGCAGAGACTCACCGCCCACGTCACGTTCCGAGCCGCATGTCTTCGCCGCGGGAAAATGGATCGTCGTGGATGGATTCATCCATACTCTCTCTTCCACTGTATCTTCCAGTCGATCTCTCTCTACACCACCTCTGACGCTCCTTCTCTCTCTTCCCTTTCCTCTCCTCCTATTGCCCACCATGGCCAACCCCCGGCTGCCCTTCCTCTACCCTAATCTAATGCGTGCCGTTCGCGCATGTGAACCTACCACCTACCGATCCATTCGAATCCCAACCCACAGTAGCTCCGCTCGACACGTTCCTTTCCATACCAGCCGCCGAAAATCACGAGAATCGTACCATCGAAGATATGGACCAGCCGCAGAAGCTAATCTTCCCCCTCCTCCCCGACCGAAGGGGGAGCGCGATCCCGACCCAAATGCTCCGTCACCCGCGCCAAATGACGCCGACAAGAGCGCCGACGAGTCCGCGCCGACTGAACAACAAGCCCAACCCCAAAACAACAAGGACAACATTCTCGAGACATCATCTAGAGACAGGAGCAAGGAGGCAGCTGCGTCGGAGCAATCTGAGAGCAAACCATCGGACGAACGGGACTCCCACGACGAGCCAACAACCGCCGACGATGCGGAAGAAACGCCGTCGGCGTCTTCCACTTCCAACGAGGGCTCTAACGAAGAACGCGCCGATCTGAACCACCCTCTCAGCGGAAACCCCCTCGAAGGCGTCCTCCATATGCCCTCTCCGTCTTCCTTCCTGACCCCATCCGAGCCAAATGCGTCATCAAGGACCGACGGAAAGCCACCGCACCTTACCCCAGCTCCTTACGTCCACCACTTTGATACCTACTCCCTCGTCCGGGATCTCTCCAAAGGCGGGTTCACCGAGGACCAGTCCGTCACGATCATGAAAGCCGTGCGACGTATCCTGCAGAACAACCTCGACTTCGCGAAACAGAGCCTTACCTCCAAGTCCGACGTGGAGAACGAAACCTACCTCTTCAAAGCAGCATGTTCGGAGCTGCAGTCCTCGCTGCAGACCGCACGTAACTCCGAAATGCAGCGACAGCGTGCGTCCCGCACGCAGCTCCAGCACGAATCCGACATTCTCTCCCAGCGCCTGAATCAGGAGCTTTCTGGCATGAAGGATGACATCAAGGGCATGTTCAACGACCATAAGATGACCACGCGCGAGCAACAACGGAGTATCGACACCTCGGTCCAGGAGCTGAACTACAAGATTACCGTGTCGCTCAATAGTGACGGTAAAAGTGAGATCGAGGGTCTGCGGTGGATCCTTACACGACGGGCCGCTTTGGCGATCGCCACCAGTGCTGGTGAGTCTACTTTGCTCTTTCTCGCTTGTCTCCGAGATACAATGCTAACTCGTGCATCTATCTAGTCATGATCATCCTCTTCCTCAAGTACTACTCCGTCCTGAAAACCCATGACGTCGTCGAGAAGAAAAAGGAAACGCCTACGCAAGAGGTCCAGAGAAGCGCCGAGTCGTTCCTGCTGCTGAGCCCAAGGCTCAATCCTCAGAGATTCATATCGGCGAGGCCCTTGGATAAAGGATAAGATTTTCCTGTTAGGCTTCCTACCTTCTCCGTCCCACTTCATTGTACAATAATCTACCGCCTTGCCCTATACCTGTTCATTATCCATCCACTCGGCTCCATTCGTTGGCATTCTCATAGATTTCTTACCTCATCATACCTTCTTACTTCTTCCCTCTCTGGATGGACCTGTCCTTAAATCTCGAGTGGAGCTACTTCGATACCCAGACACGACCAAAAGTCACCAAAACATAGATCAATACGAAGACGAACCCTGTCAATCACATGTATACATGGAAAATGTATTGGTCTATCATGCCACCAAATCTATATATGCAACATCAAACCCCTCAAAAAGTCGTACGCCCATGCCATCATCCACAGAAGCCAGTCATCCATGCACTGAGTCCGTCCACATCATAAAGCCTTTTCGTAGACAACGCATATCCAGGCTTTGGCCTGACGCATACATCATATTATATATATTGAGGGTAAAAGTAGGCAGAAAACAAAAGAATGGAAAGAAACAGCAGCAAGGCCAAAACATCAAACATTAGAAATAGATAATAATCATATACGGTCGAAAGGGTGGTGCCAGGGCAAAGACTACCCGAGCTTGGTGACCCTAGAAGTCCATTCGCAAAGCGATACTCGGCATCGCCTGTTGTCCGGTAGCTTCCACGCTGTCTTTCCTGTCTCTGTTGCTCGTCGGGCCGGAGTCTGCGCTGCGAAGAATTTCCTCAAGGAGGGCCTTCTGTTCCGGCTTCATTGTCGCAACTAGGGCACGGAAGACAGCCTGGTTTGCCTTTGCGAGCTCGAGAAGATGACCGGATGTTTCTTGGTACACAGCTTGTCCTTCGCGTTTGCCCCGCACGAGGAGGGCAGACATCACGAGCGAGAAGGCTGTGGGCACGTCGGGGGGCGTTACCTGCGTAGGCGACTAGGGTGCGAGCGATCACAACGCGGGAGTTTTCGGGGTCGTTGGGGATGTCTCCAACTTTGGTGGGACAGCCGATCAAGAACGCGATCAGTCGTGGAGTCAGGTATCTGCCGACGACTTCGTCCGTGGGGCACCCTGGGCTTGAGGAGAGGAGGATGGAGCGCAGACATCCTGCTGCGACGTTGGCAAGACCGACGTCTTGGAGACAGTCTAGGAACTCGTTCAGGACGCGGGGGATAGAGGGTCCCTGGGAGGGAGGATGTGGCTTCCTGTCGTCAATAGGATGGTGATGGCTAGGAGGGTGTTCTTAGCACATGGCAGCGAAGAGTCCGACTCCCGTCGTTGGGCGATGGTGAGGGTTGTGAGGAAGCGTGTGAGACATCCGCGGAGCTGGCGCGATACCACTTTGAGGTTTTCGGGCTGGTCTGCAGCCGTATTCTGCTGGCTGATGCTCTGGATGAAGTGCTTGAATGTCGGTAGGGCCTGGGGAACGACGTCTGCCTGGCATAACCCGGTGGCGAGGATTGTGCTGAAGATGTGGATGATACACGCGTTCAAATCGTTGCGGATGATAGACGGGAAGATGCCAGCCACATTCACCAGAGAGGAGAGGGAGAGGCGGATGAGCGAGAGAGCGTCCTCGGATCCCACATTGAACCGAGCGAGATGTGTTGTTTCGCGAAGGTTAGGCAGCAGGTTCGCGAGAACAAGAATGATGCTTCGGGTTAACTCGAAGAGCTGCTCGATATCATCAGTGAGATGGTCGCCTCTGTCGTCGCCTCCCTTTGCGGAAGGATGGTCGAGGGAAAGGTTGCGCGCGATCTCCACAATGACATTCTGAATGGGGATACCCTCCGTTAGCACCAGTCGGTCGAGTGAATCCATTGTCTCAGAGAAGATGGCATCCTGGTAGATAGCATTTCCAGAAATTACCGGTCTCAGGATTCTGTTGAGTGCCTGCAGAATCTCCAGCCTTTGGGGAGACGTGGTCGATTGGTCAACGAGAGCCTCGAAGGCGAGACCGAAGAGAACGAAAAAGAACGCAACAGGCTCATCACGGTAGTTGATATCATGTCCTTTGCCCTTGGGTTCACCATTGGGGACAGGCTCCTTCTTTTCCACATTTTCAGGCTCTTCCATCTGGACTTGCCATCCAGCGCATCAAACGAAGTCTATGTCCTTCTCAACGAGTCCCGCAATAGCATCAACCAAGCTAAGCCAAGTATCTTGGTAGAACTATTGAGCTTATTAGCACTAATCACAATGAGATTGTACACTTTAATAATTTTAAATACCTTGAGAAGTGTTTCCCGGTTCAGTGCAGCATATACTTCGTCCAGGTTACTGCTCAGGGAGCCGTGCCAAGGCTGCCAGAGATATCTGGCTCGAATCTAAGACGAGCGTATTCTTGGAGAGACGAGAGCCAGAGAGGGGTAAGCTTTGCGATGTATGGCTGTACAACCTGGTTCAGGAGTCTTGCTCAATGCTTGCGATCTGAAGACGTGCCCAAGCTGAGAATACAGAGCCATCTTGACCATAACCCGCGCATTGGAGTTCAGGCCTTTCAAATCTCCAATCTCAGTCGTATCGGGATTTTCTTGGTGAAAATTAGCTAATGTGACTGTCAAGACGGAGCTCTCAGAACTTACTTGAGAAGTTCTCCAGGCCGAGGACCAGAAGTTTCAAGATTCTGCCCATGCGATCCACGTTCGTAACAATACCAGTGGCGATAAATGTGGCAGAAACGTTGATTGCTTCCGATGCGAGCTCGGGAGATGAGTCGGCAGCAAAGGCTGGAGTAAGGGCAGATCCGATCTGAGCCTGGTATTGTTCCAGTAGGGATGCTTCCGCGAAGTCTGGATCAGGAGTCTTGCCAAACATCTAAGGGCACAATTAGTGATAAGTGGGAGGACAAGTTAGAGCAAAAGCAACCTACCAGAAGAATCTGATCAAGGATCTTCAGGCCCCAGACCCGCAGTTCTATAACATTGGCAGTCGACGCTGAGAATGCCATGCGAACAATATCGCCAACCTTCTGTTGCAGTGCAAGCTCAGCGGGAATCGTTTGATCCGGGAGAATGGCATCCTGGACAGTTGACAACAGCTCGCTGAGACAACTCATGACGAAGTTGCGAGTCTGCCACTTCAATAACTCCTGCCCGGAGGTGTTGTCACCGGCGTTGTCCACCTGTCCTGCACCGGCGATAGCTGATGCAAACCCTGCGACTTCATCATCGGGTATGTCATTCGCAGCAGTTTTGATTGCAGATTGCGGAGGAACCTCTTCGACCTTGACACGGGTCTTGGTGAGAGTATTATGGCAGCGCTGTATCCACAGCTCTGTTTCCGTGAGCGCAGTCTGTTGCAACCAATCCTGGATCATATCCTTGAGAACTGCGTTGTCCGGGTGGTCATCAAAAGCAAGCCAGATTTCTTCCTCCAAGGTCGGCGTAGCGGTTTTGATGACTGAAGTAGCATCGCGCTTCATGAGATTGCTCAGACCACGAATAGCCACATCGCGCATCAGAGGGTTGTCTGCGGAGAGTTCGCCTTGCAGCCGCTTCACGTATCCTGAGAAGTCCACATAGCCTGGCGCATAGAGCGACAGGTGATCCAAGCACTTGGAGCTTTCCGTAACAAGGGCCGCGTTGTCTTCGAGCTGGAAGTGTCTCAACAAGGTAAGGATAAGGTCGCGCGTCTTTGCAATATCCTGAAGATCGGGACCCAAGACATTGATGAGAGAATCAACGCATCGACTGATGACGACAGGTGTCAGGTAAGACATTTCGATATTGGAAGTTGTCAGACTTGCAGCCTCCTCATTATGAGTATCGGCATTATAGAGCTGCGCAAGCATGCCAAGAGAGCTAGATACGAATGGTGAAAATGTCAACCCAGCGGAATTAGCGACCCTTTCAAGACCTCCTAGAGCCCAGAAATGCACGACCGGGTGAGGGTCACTGCACAGGGACATCAACACGCCGACAATGGTTTTCAAGTGCAGGCCAGCTGCCATACCACCAACCTGGGAGTGGATACAACCCAGAGCAGCTGCGCAGCCAGCACGCGCGTTCGGCTCTCTGTTCTCCACAATAGTATCAACCAGCCAGTTGATCTGGGTACTCGTGAATGTATTGCCTGAGCTGTCACAAAGTCTTCCGAGCGCTTCAACACCGATTGTCCGGACGGTTGGGTCGGCATCAACGACGAATTTCTATTTTCAAGTCACGCCCAGAAAGGCCACTTTCGAGTTTAAGCAGAACATACCTGGAGAAGCTCCTGTAACACTTTGTCAGTCGAGGGGTTCAGCTTTCCCGTGGTAGAGCTGCTCTCCCTAGCGGCAGCCTTCAAAGCATGGAGCAATGCCACAGCAATGTTGACTATCATGGCTGCTTTGCGACCAGGGTTTCGCTGGAGACCGGAAGAGGAGAGGAAGGTTGCAATTTGCTCAATGCTGCTTTCCTGTATCTTGGGGGCGTGTAAAGGCACAGCAATGGAGAAAAGGTCGATGGCTGAGTTGACAACGCCTGTGGCATGAGGATCGGCAGAAAGACAATCGCCATCTCTTGAAGAGTATAGAAGTATAGAATCATGCTCGCTGGCTTGGCAGATAGGAAAAGTCAACTTGAAAAGACTGTTAGCTGTTTCTTAGTGTGGGAGGAGGAGAGTTACTCACAGCATCATCAATAGCTTGATCTGCCGAGTCAACGGCAGACCAGGATGGCCCGTTCTCATCCTCCTGTTTGCCAGAAAGAGTGGCACGAACATATTCCCGTGCGATACCGGTCAGACCAAAACCAAAGTTATCACAAAGGTCCCAGAGACTCTCGAATTGGGCAGTGGATGCCGCGATAGAGCTTTCCAGGGCCCGGAGACTGACGCATCGGGATCGGCAAAGGAGGAGATAGACAAACTCAAAAGGCTAGTCTGGGAAATGACATCACTATGGCTTGGAGGATGAACATGAATGAGCTTGGTGAAGCACTGCAATACACGTCGCCGGACCATGGTGGCAATATCATGTAATTGCAGAGACGGATGAAGACGCTGCGCGACCTCAGCAACAGTCTTGTGCCGAGGAAGGTCATCGAGGAACGTGACGGAGTTCTGGAGCATAGCAGCTATACGTCTCGCACCGTCGGCAGTGATCAGCTTGCTGTTGAACTCCAAAAAAACCAGCAGCGCGCCCAGGAACACTCCCTGACATGAGCAAGGAAGCTCATTTCCAGATAGCTCCGCTGTGCGATGTTATCCTTTCCGAGGTGCTTAGGGAGAGCATTCTTCCACAGCAGCATCAACTGGGACATGTGGATCTTCACAAAGCTTGGACCTAGGGGCATCAAACCTCCGATCAAGATCCAAGCCACCTGGATTTGCGTACTCGCGGCACGCAGTTCGGAGTTGCTACTGGTCTTCAAGAGGTCCGTAGCCTGACTAAAAACTCGAGAGTACACATCCACAGAACCGTAGAGTGGCTGTAGACGGGAGGTGCTCAGCATGGCTGATAGACCATTCGCATAGCCAACGCACCGTCGCGGGGATTGTCGCGGGGTGGACAGTTGCCCGACCTCACGGTTCAAGCTATTCAAGCATATCGTGACGCACGACAGAAGTTGGTGTGGGCAAGCAAGCACAAAGGCTCGCAGACAATGGGCAGCATGGATCTGGACCGTGTAGCTTGGATGGGGCAGGACCTGGAGCAGTGCTTCGCGACATTGCTCCGCTAAAGAACTAAAGCTGGAGCCGAGCGAAGTAATCAAAGAAGACAAAACGCTCAACGCACTCGTCAGCGAATACTTGCTCGGTTCGCGGCGCTCTTGGATAACCTGGGGATAATCCTTGAGGATATCGTTGATCAACCACCTCGCGGCGTTCAGCTGGCTGTTTTCGCGGAGCGATTCCCGGCCAACTGTATCCTCCAAGATACTCTTCACAAACTTTCTGGTCATAAGCAGCCTGAACCTGTTGTAGGTCACCGTGGGATGGTTCAGGAGGTCGAAAAGGAGATGATTCGCGATGTCACTATAGCGCTCTTCGACGAGCTTGTCCCCTAGGATGCGAAGAAGGTGCTTGTAGCAGACAGCAATACCTGCTCGGGCCCGGTTCGATGTAGTGCTTCGCAGGTACTGGGTGGATAGCTGCCGAAAGAGATCCGGCAGAAGGAAGTACAGACGAGGCTCGGATTTCTTAACAGGCGCAGAGGATTCCGAAGCCTCTGCTTCCTCTTCATCCTCCCCGGGTCTCGGCGCGGGCTTCTTCGATTGTCGTTTCGCCTTCTTAGGCTTCGGGGCCGGTAGGACGGGAGTGTTCACGGCATGCAATTTGGCTAATGCGCGAGCAAGACAGGCCGCTGCGGCGTGCCTCACGGGAGCAACTGGACTTTCAATCACCTTCCAGAGCACGGTCTTCAAATGGTCAAAGTCGTTGGTGTTGTCAAAGTATGGCGTTGTGTTGACCAGTTGCTCGAGACAGCGGCAGGCATGCACCTGAACGAACGTAGACTTATCCCCGGTAGCAGCATTGCGGGCCTGCTTCCAGGCGTCTCGCGCCGTTCCTTCATCGACAGGGACGCCCGCACCAACTATGACCTTGCGGAGGACAGAGAATATAGAACCACGGAAGCCTGTGTGGTTGCTGGCAGCTTTGAGCAATTTGAGTAGGCTAGAGACGACGAGGCCCGACTGCGCAAAGACGCTCTCGCCCGCAACAACAAACACCTCGCCCAAACAGTGCGCAGCAGCGAACTTGGCCTTCAAGTCTTCATGTTTGCCCGCATTCAAAACGCCCAGCAGCTCCGTGACCGTCTCGAACAGGATTCCGCGATCGCCTTTGCTGAATATGGCCCCGAAACACCGGCCCAGGTTACTGCGGATGACTCGTGTGACCGTCGGCGACGAGAGGGAGAGGATCTTGAATAATTCCTTCTTGAGGAATTTCTGTTGCGCCGAGACCTGCGCCTTGTCTAGGCCGGAAACATGCTGGACGAGGTCGGAGGTGAAGGTGAGGAGGTAGAGGTCCTGTTGTTCGGAGGGGAGCGCATGCAACTTGGTGATGTCCAGCTCCGCACGAGGGGCCGCATTGTCGGAAGTAGATGCAGCGGGTTCAGATGAAGACATTGCATTCGACAGTTCCGGCCACGGCGTCACCCATGCGGTCGCTAGCAAGGATAGGTCAGAGGAGGGGGAGGTACTGGAATCCGTGGCAGGGTGAAGGGCGCTGGGGATCGTGATCAACAACAATTGTCCCTTCCAGAGCGACTCCATCAGGGCCCCTTAATAATCGCGGCGGCCAACTGGGGCCTCTGATGACTTGGCCTCGACCACTTCCGGGGGGCCCCGGAGAAACCCTCGGCCCGGTGCCAGATGCATCTACTCCGCGGCCATATGCGCTGCCCATGTTGTTTCACCAAGCTCCCTACGGTGTAGATAGAAAGATGGCCTCGTTACTATCTCCACGGCTGCTACGACGCCGCAACTTCCTCGCCCCCGAATCCCTCCGCAGCTTCACCACCAGCGCTCCGCACTCCGCTGGCCACAACCGTTGGTCTTCCATTCGACACGACAAGGCCAAAAATGACAAGGCGAAGAGCAAGGAACGGCAGATCATTGCCAAGGAGATCAGCAGTGCAACGCAAAGTACGCATCTACACGAAATATCGCTAGACCCATTCCCCCATTGACGCGATACAGTGTGGGGAGCCGATACGAAATTCAACCCGCGCCTGACCCTCGCTCTCTCCAACGCAAAGCGCGCCAGTATCCCGAAAGCCGTGATCGAAGCAGCAATCGCGAGAGGACAGGGCATCAGTATCACCGGCGAAGCACTCGAACAAGTCACGATCGAAGCAATGTTGCCCAATTCCGTCGCAGCAGTCGTCGAATGCCAAACCGATCAGAAAGCGCGTGTGCTGCAGGATCTTCGGTACGCGATCAAAGATGCCGGCGGGATTGTCACGCCAACTACATATCTCTTCCAGAAAAAGGGTCGGGTACTCTTTGAGGAAAAGGAGGGCTTCAATGTGGACGACTGCCTCGATCAGGCGATCGAGGCGGGTGCGACGGATATCACCACCGATGAGGAGGGTCGTCTTCTTGTATTTACCGAGCCAAATGAGACGAAGAGTGTCGGCGAAGCCCTCGCAAAGTCGACGGGGCTCACAATCCAGGAATTGGAGATCATCTGGGATCCGAACCCTGACACTATGGTGGAAGTGAAGGATGAAGAGCAGATCAGAGATCTTGAGGATATCCTAAGCACCATTCGAGAAGATGCTAGTGTGCGGGATATCTACTTGAACACTACGCAAAAGTTCTCCTAAAGAGAATAGGTTCGCTGACAACCTATATACGATTTACGATATGTACTATAAGCCGGTGTTGTACAATAGATTTAGATACTGGTCTGGTGTTATTACTTCCTGACGTGGCAGGAAACTGAACACCTCGTGTAAATTCATGCCAACGAACAATTCAATATTGATGCTTAGTAGCACTAACTAAAATCAAATTGTCCGTCACTCTTTCCGCAACGCCTTCATCGTACTCCGCATTAGATTGCCAATCCCGACGCTTCCATTGGCATCCAACCAATCAAGCATTTGTACTCGATACTCCTGCCATGACATCTTCAAGCCACCTTCTTTCTCCAGCGCACTCAATGCCTTCTGCGTCACAGGTTTCCTGAGCCGAGGCTGACCCTCCCCGATATTGTTCTTCTCCTCTATGTCACCGAAACAAGCCGCCGACATATTACACAGAGCAACATGATGGCTCAGAGAAAACATCGAGGACATGTTATAGGTGAATGCCGCGTCGCGTTTTCTGTCTCGAGCAGCGAGGTGTGTATCTTGAATGTATTGCGCAAACGTGCTCGTCGTGGGCGCTGTGATCAGGCAACCCAAGGCATTCGGATCTTCAGAGTTAAGGCCACGATTCCGCCACAGAAGGTTGCAGACATCCATGATGTATCCATTGAACTGGCCCACCATCTCTGTTGGATAAAGCGATTCGTTTGAATTCGGCATCTGCAGCACTCGCGATGCCAAAGAAGCCTCGAAGGACGATTTATAGCTAGCCAGCACGGAGCTCACAATCGATATGATCGAGTTCGAGGGCGTGAACACTAGACTGTATATTGTCGGTATCAAGGGGACGACCAGTCGAATGTTACCATTCGCGGATGCATGAGAGAACAGATCAGCTAGGGTGCAATAGAATTCAATCACGGACAAGGTTCCCAGCTTGAGTTCTTCAGAGTCGCCATTCTCAGGGTCTTGCAATGCTGGATGAGATTCCAAGATTGATAACGCCAATAATTCTGCATGGGATATAAGTTGGCGTAGCGGTTTAGACTCTTCCAGGGTAAAGGGTTGTGTCCTCAACCTGATACCCCATTGACGGATCAGACTGGAATGGAAGTCCAACAAGCTATGCTGAGACAGAATTGTACTGCTCAGGACAGCTGATTCAAGAGGCTGTAAGAAGGCATCGTTCACAAAGTCGTAGTCCTCAAGGGGTATATACTCAAGAAGGTGGTAGACTTGTTCCCTGTGATCCTTTCCATTCCAAGAACGGAGATATGATTTTAAGAAGGAAGTGAGTGCTGCCGGTAGGTCCTACACTATACTCAGTCACCAAGTCATAAATAATCTCAAAGAGACACATACCTTCGTATAACGAGCATACGCCACGGAAAGACTCAAAATGTAGCCCAAAGATTCATTTTCATCGTCGTCGCTTGTGCTATTCACACCATCCAGCTGATCGGTGAGGAAACTTCTCAACCAGTCGTCCAACCGGCGACTCGCAGTCTCTGGCTGAACCAGGAACAGGTATTTCTGAGCGATAATATCGCCAAGCGTAGAGATTATCTGATTTGGCAATTCAATTTTCTCAATCTTCTGCACAAAATGATCGATGCTTCGCAGTTCTTCCAATGAGGTGCGATTGTGCGAGACTCGCGAGGTCTGCACATCTGGAACGATGACTTCCATCTTGCTTCGCTTCGCCAGCCCCCTATGAACTACTTGGAAGGTGGATAGCTGAGATGCCTGCATCCGTTCCAAATTGGTTTCTTGCAGAAGCTTCAGGTGTGTGGTCCACTCAGGATCTGGGTGTTTGAAAACCAATGCCTTTCTTCCAGGCACCCCCACGTCTCCGACAATAACATCAGGACAGTAGTTTTTGAACACTTTAAGCAAAGTGACAAGCTCCCTCTCGTCGCCGCCGGCAGAAACAACCAGTTCCATCAATGCCTGGATTCTGAAGGGTTTGACATGTTTGCGTCTGGTAATGAATGACAGAATGTGGCACAACGGCTTGCGCAGACTGATCATGTCCAGATAGTTGAAGAGAACAGCATACAGCTTTGAGAGATGAGACCGGTCCTCAAGGAAGTCGTACACAAGAATAAGCCATCGCAGTAATTGAACCTGCGTTGCAGGGGATGGCTTGTTCTTGCTCGGTCCCAGACAGCACACAACCTGGGTGACCAGCTTAGATGGTATCCGTTCCACAGGATACAAGTTTTTTACCAAAGTAGTAACGGTGCCTTGGTCAAGTTGATTGCTTGTTGTCAGTATCTTCACCAGGCGCTCGAGGGCGTCGCGCGGGACACCGCTTTCGTACGCGCGTGAAGCGATCGTTTTCGCCAACTGACTAGCATCTGTGTATCGCTGCTTTGCAGGTACAAGGCAACTTTCGCACAATTAGTTGGTACACGTCAGGGAAGCTCTTTGGGCAGCTTACCTGCCTCGAGAACCTCAAGCGCGTCTTGAAGGCTCGACGGCGCCGGATCTATGCAACTTGGTAAGTAAGATCAACTTAACGTGTCATTGAACATGACAGACCTCTATCTGGTTCCGAAGACATCGGTCGCTTTAGTTATCCTGCGATTGGGTTCGGGAGTGTCTGAGATGGATTGCGCGGACTGGGAGCTTCACGCTACAGTTTCTCCTTGCGCGGCGTTAAATACAAGGCCCAAGGTGACAGCTAAACGTACGTGGCGTAAATGCAGCAAAAAGATGTTTTGTATTTTAGTTTCACAAGAATTGTTTCTCCTGGACGGTGGCCTTGGGTATCATATCGGGTTGTTTATGGTACGTACCGTCGCAAATCGCGATTGACTGATGGTCGCGGGAATTACTAAACCCCATTTGGCCGTCACCCACCATCATCGCTGCGATAGCAAAACAAAGATCCAGTATCAACCACTCATTTCTTTTTACACGCCTTACAGTCGATATTGATGATTAAAACATGTAGCAGCAAGTACTAGATAAACTCAATATGATATTGTAAATCATGCTATCGCTGCGCACTCGTAACGGCTATCATTCTATAGTTTACTATTCACTTTTATGCAAATATCCTGACACTGCCTCGCAAAATGCGTTTAACCAAGGTTTTGATAAGGCCACAGTTGCGAAGGTGGAGCCGAATAGAAGCATGAAAGCTAACAAAAAGAAAATAGGCAAGACAACTATTTCTGATGAAAGAAGGATGTCTCACGCTCGCTTACTTTCTCTTCCGAGTAGAAACCTTGGAACTCTCCTTACCGGAAGCCTGAGCAGCCTCTTCGGGCTTAGAGTTCTTCTCTTCAGCCTTCGGTTCTGACTCTTCTTCCTCATCATCAGTGTCACCGCCCTGACCAAACTCATTCACGCGCTTGTAATCGACCTTGTACTTGTAGCTCTGGTAGAGCCAGACAAAGAAGATCACGTCATCGCGCAAAGTAGCAAGTCTGTGGAGCCAGGGCATCTTGACCGTAAAGGCGAAGAGGTCGTCAATGAAAGTGTTCAGGAACTTGTAGGTCAAGGCCTTTCCGGGCATGTGAGCCACAGACTAGAAGAGGATTTCGGTCAGTCTAAGTTTCACCGGGGGCTCTCAAGAGCAGATCGGAAAGACGAACCTTCAGGCGATAGTTGATGTACAAGCTGGGGACCATCATCAAGAATCCGTAGGCATAAACACTTCCAACAAGTGTCTCAATCACGAAAGAGTACCAAGACTTGTGGGTGTTGTAGATCAGGCTGTAGGCAGCGTACGCGCCGAGGAGAGGCACAGCAAGAATGTAGAGCCAGCGGAAAGCAATCTCGTCATATCCTTAGTCTTCTGTTCGGTCTCGCTGAGCTTGTGCTTATCCTCGAACACCACGACATAGGGCAGGGAATGAGAAGAAGGAGTTGGCCTGCGGAGGACGCACGCGCACGTCCACAGTCTTCGTGATCTTCCACGCCTCAAGCAGAATGCCAAAGCCCTGGCTGGCCAGAATCATCCAGGAGGTGTTGTCGCTGTTGTCCATCAAGTACAGGAAGATAACAGTTTGCATGAAGACATTGGCCAAGATGGTACGGACAGGGTGCCGACCACGTCCTTCTTCTTGCGCCAGTGGGACTATTCGATTGAAGACAAGAATCAGCAACTGGAACTTTTTCCTTGCAAGAAAAGATAGGGGCTCAAACTTACAATATCGTTCTTGAAAGCCAGTGTCTCGAAGATCATGTGGAGGATGGTGACAACACCAGTCGTGCCGAGCAACCAGATGTTTGTGTTCAGGAGAACTTCCTTGACCATTTCGAATTCAGAGCCATCACCGCCACCTGCAGTGGTTTGACCGAAGGCAGCCTGGCGGGAAGTTTGCTTGGCACTGTCATCAACACTGGCCATCATGCTGAACTTCCAGTTCTGGAGGTTGTTGAGGGTGATACGAAGAGGCAGTGTTTCCACGGTGGAGTTGAGCTCCGTCATTTGGCTCCGGAGCTGCCAGAAGGTGTTCAGGAACACAATCGGATAGTACCAACCATTTTGACCCGAAGTATCTCTCGCGCCTGAGGCCTCCAGTTGTAGGTGTTGACGAACAGCCGGGTGAACCTGGCGGTACTTCTGAACCCGGAGTCTGGGATGACGGAAACGGTGAAGTTGGGGTGATAGAAAGAAGCGATTGAGACATCAGGGGTGTTATCCTCCTCCTCGACCTCGGCCTCGTCCGAACCAGATAGCAAGTTCTTCAACTTCTTGACCTTCTTCTTCGGGAGATACTGGTTCAACGGACGGAAGAAATGAATGGCACTGTCAGTGCTGTAGTCCTTAGCGGCAGGATCAAGCTGATGACCAGTAAGTCCGATGTAGAAGTGGGCCCAGAGGGTTCCATTGAGCTGGGCTTCCTTGGGGAGCTTGATGGTCGTCTCGATCTCACGGCTATCACTGTAGTTTCCAATGGTGAAGTTCTTCTCCTGGAGAACCAGCTGGCTGGATTGAGACGCCCGGGAGGTAGGGTTCACGACAGACGGCGAACATAGATGTTGATGTCGAGAGCGCTATCCTTGGACCAGATGGGCGCGATAGAGTCGGGGACAGGGCTGTAATTGGTAATTTCCGAGCGGGCTGGACGATCCGCGAAAGTCGGCAGACTACCTGTCTTTCCCCAGCTGCCGGCTGCGACTTATTGAAGAACTGACCGATGATAAACTGCGCGAGGAAGAAGAAAGCCAGACCCTGGAGGGCGCTCTTGATGGTCGACTAGAGAACGCAATCAACTGTCAGCTTCCATCCAGACCTGTGTATTGCATCATGTGGCATACGTACGCCAGACTCCTCCTGGGCCTCCCTGCGCTGTCGTTGTTCTGGCATTGTCGCCTCGAGGATGGTCCACGACACGTACTCTGTACAGGCGAAGGAACAGAGAAGCTGGAAGGGGAGGGAAGCGAGAGGAAAGGGGAATGAGGGACCAGACGAAGAGAGGGGAAGAAAGGCCGCGGGTCTAACCAGAAGCACCACTAGCATGCTTTATCTTGGCGGGTCCCTTTCCCGGTCTTATCGCCGGCCCGCATGACATTATTCTTCGTCACCCTCCATCCGCGCAGCGCAACCATCCCTGCACACCCAATTCAACTTCCGTCGCGCTCACTCTCCACTCTCGCACAACGTTGCGAGTCGCGCGATGGGCTTGCCTGTCGCCTGAATGTCGACTACGCCCTGATGTTGGACAGCCACCCCTCCCCCGATTACTCCCGCCCTCAGTTTCCCGCCCATAATGAGCCAAGGGTTTGGGTGATTACGGCCGGGGACTCGCCCATTGGGATCTCAGTGACGCGGCAGATCCTTTTGCACGGTGACTACGCTTTGGTTGGTCTGGCTCATTCGAGTCTGGATCGGGATGAATGCCGTCGCGACGGGTTCGAGGCCTTTTTGGCTGAGATCGAAAGCCATCGCGATGACGGGTGGCCACAGCGGTTCAAAGCAGCTCCCCTCGATATAAGGTGCGACATATCTGCCATTGATGAATCAAAGATACCATGAATGGGCTGGAGACTCTAGGACATGCGCTCACGTCTGTCATGCAGGATGATGGGAGAATGCCAAGCGCTCGTCGCAGATGCAGTTGCGACATTTGGGAAAATGGATATCCTCCTTTGCTGTACAAGCCAGAGTATGCAATCCAGAACGTCTCATAGAACTGCTCGAATCATGTATTGACTGCTCCCAGCTCTCATCGGAACGGTAGAAGAGCTTTCGGTCTCCCAGCAATCTCTCAACCTGGTTCGCGACCAGTTTGAGATCAATTACTTCGGTCCACTCAATATCATCAAAGCATCTTACCTCATATGAAGGCAAAGAGCAGGTCATATAATGATCCTTTCTGGCATTAGTAAGGACATCCAATGATTCAGAGCTGGGTGGTCTATCTAACATCACGCAGCCGCTCACATTGGCACACCTGGGCTTGGAATGTACTGCGCTGCTGGTTGGGCACTCGAAGGATTTTGTGATGTGAGAACACTTCTCCGATCTTCCATCTTGAAGAATACTAATGCCAGCTTATCCAGAGCCTTGCTTACGAAATCGCCCCGTTCAACGTCAAACTCACGATCTTCCAGTGTAGCATTGAAATCGGCATCCTCACGAATCTAGTCACTTGTGTCCCACCCATCGCACCTGCATATTCATCCGCAAATAACCCTGCTCCTCTTTTCCGTGGGATCCTCAATCGACTGGTCCCCCGCTTACCGAACAAACAACTCGGGACAGACGGTCCCCAAAGTGCTGGTCAGGTGAGCTCTGCCGACGATGGGCCATTTTCCGGGCCAGATGTCATATCAACATACCCACCGCTTAGCTCTGCACATATGGAAGTTCTCGTTGCAGAGACGGTGTACGCTATCACCGCTATTGCTGGCCACGAAAACCCGCCGTCTCGGCATATAGTGGGCCAAGAAGGGGTTGCGAGTGTGAAGGAGAAGTTGAAAAACGGTTAGCGAGGAATTGGAAGATTTTATCCAATCCAGCTTTGCCGTCGACTACGCTCATGATGGGGATCCGAGTCGGAACTCCAAAGAAGACCATACTAGCGTGACAGCTGGGAACGAGTGAACCCGATATAGAAATGTATTATAGGACGGCTTCGCTGTAAGAATCGATGAAATGAACCTTCAATATCAATGTTTGGTATTCCAGCCTGCTTGTCCTATGTCACAAAAAGTCTTCCACGCATGGGGGTCCACGACGCGCATTTCAGAATGCCAATTTGTCAAAGGATTGGCTACATAGATAGATCACCTATCCAACACATGCAACTATGTTTGTTTCAGGTACCAAGCCTGTCTAATCTCCCAGAGGGTCCCCATATCCTGATTGTCCCTATGGCATCGGAACTCTTTCCAAGCATTACCATGAGGGATCTTTTCGACGCGTCCATCCATCTCTATGATCTTTAAGCTCAATGGGCCGGGGCCTTGGATGTCAGAGATCATGACTTCCTTGACCTCTTCGTCAATGTCCTCCGGAGTCCGTGACTTCGCGTTTTCATGGGTCGACACCGCATCTGTGGCGACATCTGCATCGTCCATTTTCTGGTCACCATCGCGGGCTTCTGAACCAGTTGGTGCTGCTTCCTCAGCTGCTGGAGTCTCTTCGGGTTTCGATATCATGGCCTTATTGTAGACCTCCACGGAGAAAGATTGAGGAGGCGGGGAAAGCTTGTAAGGCTCCTCCGCTTCGGAATTTGAGAACATGCTAGACTCAGGGCTTTCGGCCGTGCGCGCACGTTTTGATGGCCGCGTTGATGCAGATGATCTCGGAGATTCAGTCTCTTCTGTGCCATTGGTTTTGCCGTTGACATCTTGTTCTGTTTCAAGATCTGCTTCAGTGTGATCCGTGACTTCAGGATTATCTGTCGGCAATGCATCAGACTGAGATGTGCCGTTCTTTTCCAGAGATTCTGTTGTAGGGGCTTGAGCAACCGGGAGGAAGACTCTTTGCCCGGGAGGTACAGCGAATGTGAGTTTGGTGCCATCAATCTTCACGATCTGCCGCCATGTCAATAAGGTTGCCCGGATAACGAGATGGGGATGATAGATATACATACTCTAGCCTCTTTCTCTACCAGCACTTTGCCTTTCAACAAAGCACGCGAGTATTTCCAAATATCGCCCTCCCGAACAAGTCCATGTTCCACAAGAGTAGCCAGCCTCACCGAAGAGCTTTCTCCTGCAGCAATGCGATGGTCCAGTTTTTGTTTCTGTCCCCAGAATTGCTCGAATTCTTCAGCTTTGAACTTGTCAAATTTACCTTCCGCCCGTTGTTGCCTCGCTTCTTCGGCTTGTTGTATCCATTCGGGATCGTACCGGCCGTTTTGAAGGTCTAGCTGGTACTGTCGTATACCGTCGCGCCAATTATTCGAGTAGCGGAGGAAGGATTCAGGCAAGGGTGGTATTTTCGCACCCGGGTCATCGGCGGGGGATATTGGTTTGGATGTACATCTTGGGAGAAGTTTCAGAATCTCCTGTTTCTCATCTTCTTCAAGGCAATTCCAGGCCTCTGGATTTGATAGTAACTTCTATATGTCCAGTTCATCATTAGCGGCACGAACTTCATACCTTGGAATAGCCCAACACAGGCATGTAGAGACATACCACAAGGTCCAAATCAACCAGCTGCGAGTTGGCGCTCGTCATAAGCGTATGTTCCTCCCATCGATCTTTCGCAGCTCTCCTCGGATTCCGCTTCGGCTTAGTGTTTGTCGATGACATGGCGCAGCTGGAGTTGCCCACGGGGGTCGATTTTGCTGCATCAGTAGCGCCAGAGTTGCATCCCCTGACACATAGTCATTGTCAGTTCCTATACCAGGAAGAGTCCACATTGGCCTCGCAGCTTCAGGTCAATTTGCCCGCTGGGAAGGGAAGTAAGCCAAGCTCAGGGCGGTCGCAACATACCTCGCCGGCTGCTTTCTGGTACTGCCTGTGTTGACCGCCTTGCGGTTGTGGGCCATGTTTCCCCAGCGTCGGTAGAACCACCGATGAGGACAACAACAAGAAACCGCCAGTCAACTCAACCGCTCGATCTCCTTTCTACCAAATAATAGAACAGGGTAGGAATCGAAGTAGGGCGAACCTACTGCGATAAACAATGGTGAAATCAACTCAGATCGCCAGGCTGGACGGTAAGATGCA
Source organism: Aspergillus micronesiensis (assembly GCA_039763685.1). Classification (NCBI taxonomy): domain Eukaryota; kingdom Fungi; phylum Ascomycota; class Eurotiomycetes; order Eurotiales; family Aspergillaceae; genus Aspergillus; species Aspergillus micronesiensis. The sequence goes on along the minus strand of JASHHO010000082.1, from coordinate 162,777 downwards.
GTGTGAATTCCTGGCCATGTGTGACGCAGGTTGCTGATGTTGAGAGAAAGGCCTGATGCTGGCTGCGTCGGTAGATGACGAGCAGGTGAGGAATCCACCCCGGTATTTGTGCCCGTACCTGCATGCGACTGACTCTTCTGTTTGCCTTGTCTGCAGGCGGAAGTGGAACTTTCCGAAGTCAAGTCGCAAGCCAAGATGATCTTTCGCCGACTGAACCGCAACGCAGCGGAGCAAGCAAGCATCGAGTCTGGACAGTTCAATCTACAGTGAGTCTCGGTTCTGAATAACTCAGTCCACTTAATTGCGGGATCATGAACTCATCATTACGAAAACCAGCTATCTTATCCAGGATGACGTCTGCTTCCTTTGTATATGTGACCGCTCCTACCCCCGAAAGCTCGCCTTCACCTATCTTGCCGATATCGCATCGGAATTCACTACCACATACGCCACTCAAATTCACTCGCCCAACCTGCGACCGTACGCCTTCGTGGAGTTCGATACCTTCATTCAACGGACGAAGAAGCTCTATCAGGACAGCCGTGCCTCACAAAACCTCGATCGTCTAAATGACGAGCTGCGCGATGTAACGAAAGTCATGACGAAGAATATCGAAGATCTTCTCTATCGAGGGGACAGTCTGGAACGAATGGGCGAATTGTCAGGCCGTCTTCGGGAGGATAGCAAGAAGTACAGGAAGGCCGCTGTACGCATCAATTGGGAATTGCTCCTTAAACAGGTAAGTCTGGATCGACCGCTTTGACGCCGTCAATTTATCCATGTGCTGACATACGACAGTATGGCCCCATCGCTGGTGCTGGATTTTTCTTCCTTTTCCTTATCTGGTGGCGCTTCTTCTAGGGCTTGTCATAGCCCACCAACCAATACCCGCTTGTTCGCTATCCCTGTACGCATAAATTAATTCACTGGTGGCTGCAGGACACCATCGTTGGATCGTTGATTTTCCCAGGGCCGGCGGAATCAAGTCGCAAGGCAACGTTTGTAGGCCTCGTAGAAGGAAGTCGAATAAACTGGGCGGGAGGCTTATATTTCGTCCTCCTCTTCGTCGAAATCGTCTTCCTCTCCCATATCATATAAAATGCGTCCACCTTCGCCAGGACCATTACCCTGCTGCGCGTCAAAGTAAGGTAGAACGACCCTTCTCTATCTTTCCGCTGTTTGTCCGTGAGGCGCAACTCAAAGGTAGACTCCGGCTGTTCTTCATCTGCACCAGTATCGGGTGCCTCGGCAGGTCGATAGAGCGGATGGTCATCAAGCAATGTGACAATCTCTTTGACTTGTTGCGGGGAGTATCGCGACGCGGGTGGCAGGAAATACCACTCCAAGACGCCGCGTCCGCTCTTGCGCCGATGTTCCATTTCCAAAACGATTCCTTCAGCGGCTTCATTGCCCCCGGCTTGTCAAGTCTGCCGAGGAGGACCCCATCTTGTTCTTCCTCGAGTCCGAAGACTGGAGCAACAAGACTGCGGTCTCGGGCTGCCTTTTGTGCGAGGATGTGGGAAAAGGAGTGTAGATGGATGATGGTGGTTGCGAGGTATGTCAACATAGTTAGTGGTGATGCGGCATAGGGCGATTGCGCTGGAGGAGCGGGAATGTCTTGGTGGAAGGTGACGACGAGCGATGCCTCGAGTTTAGGGGTAGAAGGACTGGGCGGGGCGAGGAAGGAGCCAAGGAACGAGGAAATGCTAAATTGGGGACTGTTCTTCTTCGAGTGTAAAAGGGGATTGATTGAATCGATTAGGATGAGACGTCCTGTATGGAGTAAGTATCTGAAATTGGGGGTCGCGGAGGATGTAATACGTACGGCGCGATGGTTGGCCGATGGAGCTGGTTGATATGCAGCTGAGACTTCCTTGACAATTTCTTGGGGTGTCTTTCGCCGAGCAGATATGAAGGCATCGACGCCATCCGGAGACTTCAAGGTCTCGAAGGCAATGAGAGTGACATGGACTTTCGATATCTTGGGACTATTCGTCAGTCGGATGATCGAGAAAATGGGGCCGACACATGGGACCAAGCAAAAGGGGGAAGTAAAAGTCTCACCCTGGCGCGCCGGATGTATTCTCTAATCAAAGGCGTGGCTGGCTGCTCTAAGGAATCCAAGAGCAATGTGAGTGGTGAAGCGGTGTCGCGAAGGCTCAGAAGCTTCGAAATGAGCAGCAAATTATGCGTTTGACGGTGGGACAAATTCGTAGGAGCCATATCTGCTCGCTAATATCCAGACTGGATATCTCTTTCTCCGGGAAGCTGTTGCGCGATCGTGATTGGGATGCGGGGTTCCCTTGACGCGATGGAGGGGTCGGAGGCATCGGGCAGAAAAGATTTCAGCATAACTGACCTAGGCTGAGGCTCGGCGGGACGGGCCGCTGTGGCTAATGCCCAGGGTTGTCAGCGCTTTTCCACCCATGTTCGCCAGCTTCTTTCTCCTCATTAGGAGCTCTTCTGGGCCAGAATCTAGATTCGTCGCTCAGAATATCAACGAAGAAATGTTTTTACAATGATGAGTTGCTCCAAAGAAGACATGTCAGTGACATATATATATACGTTGTTACACAAAGTACTACTCCAGAAATATATATTCATGAGAAAGGCGAAATGAAACTAAGCTTCAAGGCTTCATCTCAAGTACGACTTGCCTAATATATATATATATATATGAGTTCAGTTGAAGAAAACATTCAGGCCATGAACTCTGACTAGCAATGGGGTCGAATGCCCCTAAACCAAACAGATGCAGCTGTGGTCGACGGCTCGTTGCCTGCAGCGCTGCAATTACGCCGAATGCCGTGGCGCCCCAAACCTCTTGGGCGAACCTACAATGGTAACATGACAAGCCACAAAAGGTTTTGTTGAACGGAAACCATAAGGACCCGCGCAATGCTCCTTGTTGGAATAAGGTCCGAAGACGAAAGTCTTGGACTACGAAGTTTCCACCATTGGTACTTTCCCTCACTGTCAGTGTTATTTTGGTGCTCACCAGCCCCAACTGCATATACTATGTACAAAATTTCACATGTGCCTGCGTTTTCGACTGCTATGATATCTCACTCTAATGATCGTTGACCCCCAGCTCAAGCGACGGAAATTTACCGCGATCAAAATGTGTATTCCATTACTGCAAAAGTAATTCAGGACCATACCTTACTGTTATGCAACTGACTTAGTAAACATCTGCATGATCAGCGTGTTGCAGGCGCAGGAAAATCCCACAGTCAACGATCTTGTCACCCATGGATGTGGGGAACCGCCGCCCTTAATGAAGTTGGGTCGGCTAGCGACTGGCTTCTCTGGACACCCGTAACTTCAATCGTCAATTTCCGTCGGAGCGCAAGCAACCGCCAACGCAACGCAGACCAACCAAATGTCCTTTTGTTGAATGATACCCCTTGTGAAACAAACCAAAACAGTAATGTATCGATAATTCTCTTACGATCCACTATTTTCTTGCGACATTCACCCCTCAAAATTTGCCTCGTGGCTCTGACAGGCGCTCACCGTCAACTCCGCCCTGATCATACTTTCAACGCAAAACATCTCGCAGCAGTCTTGGGACTGAACTATAATCATGGCGGAACCTCCAGCAAAGCGTGCGCGACGCGTCGACAGCTCAGCGATGTGGGATCTCAACGATCGAAGCACTCGTTCTCCTGAGCCGCGTGACGTGGATAGAAGTCCACGCCGCGACCCATACTCAAAAGATGATGCACGTCGGGACGGTGCTCGTGACGATCGGCGATACAGATCCCGCTCAAGGGAACGGAGGGACAGACGTCGCGATCGGAGTTGGTCGAGAGATCGCCGTGACCGTGACCGCGACAGGAGGGACCGAGACCGAGATGGACGGGGAATGAGGGACAGAGAACGAACTGCCAGTCGGGAAAGATACAACGATCGAAGGGGTCAGTATTTCAACTGTGTCAAACTGGATGCATCGTTTGTTAACGCTTCTGAAGGGCCTCCCAAAGGCGACCGGCGCCGTGATCGTACTCGATCCCCCATTCGAAACGGCAACCGAGATTCTCAAACTCCGCCACGAGGAGTTAGAGGAGAGCGCAAGGGTGATCGGAGGGATACTCGGGGTCTGGAGAATGGCTCTGCCGGCTCCAAGCTCCCAAGCCGTTCCCGGGATGATGAAATGGACGTGGATTCCGATGCCGAGGATGAGGATGATATGGATGCCTTGATGCGCAGAAGCATGGGATTCACGAAATTCCGAACTACGAAAAACACCAAGGTGCCTGGCAACAATGTCTATGGTGTTCGAAAGGAGAAGAAGACGGAATACAGACAGTACATGAACCGTACTGGAGGTTTCAATCGGCCGCTCAGCCCTGGTTGATCAGACACTGCGAGACTTTCGTTGTTTTGCTCTTCTGCCTCATACATACCCTTTTTACTTGCTTCTGTTTCTTCCAGGCGGGTGGTTTTCTTACTTAGACCTATGTTGTTGTAGCTTATGCATTCATCGGCGCAGGTTTCATCAGTTCTCTTTTGCACAAAAACGCTTTTCATTTGGATGACGGTACATCAGGCACCGAATGTCTCTCAATTGAGTATATGTATTTCATCGAGGAATATTATAAGCAAGCAGCTTGATACCTTAACGGAGATTTGGGAGTGAATAACTTGGGATTATCATACTTGAGCCCTAGGTATACGTTCTCTTGACAGCTTCCCCACCACCTAGCTTAGTTCTATCTCCTTTTTTTGAGAATGGCAATGTGAGAATAATGTTCGCGCTGTCATCGCGTGTCTGTCGTCTGAAGATGGGTCGATCGATGCACTTTACAGCATCTTGGCACATGACTTGCAGTGACGTATGCAGCCTCTAAAGGGCCATCTCCCGGAGGGATTCTTCGCATTTGTCATTCTCAACCACAACTCACGAAAGTGGCTTCAATCAAAGCTCTTCACTCCATTGCGCATTTCGGCAAAATGGCAGCCAGCAATGAGCGTCGTGAAATTGTTATCATCGGTATGAACCGCGCGCACTTGACTTACCCCGCACCCTACTTCGACTCGAGATATTGATGAATTTGCGACAGGTGGCGGTATCATCGGATCCTGCTCAGCATATTATTTGACAAGACATCCTTCCTTCGATCCATCGCGCCACTCTGTCACCCTCATCGAAGCATCCGAGATTGCGGGTGGCGCCTCAGGCAAAGCGGGAGGTCTCCTAGCACAATGGGCATACCCAAGCAGCATTGTGCCGTTGAGCTACAGGCTACACGCCGAACTTGCCAAGGAATATAATGGAAAAGAACGCTGGGGGTACAGGGAGGTCGGCTGTGGACAACTTGTTGCTAGAGGTCGTCCGCTCAGCGAGAAGAAAAAAGATGGGGATGGGGATAACTCTCTGTCTTTACAAAAACGCAGTGCTGCGGCAATGGGGAAGCTAAAGAGCGCCAAAGCACCTGCTGATCTGGATTGGATTGAGCCGGAACTGCTCAGAGGGTATGAAAGTATGAGTAACCCTGGGGAGACTGCTCAAGTTCACCCGTACCTGTTTACGACATCGATGGCGAAGCTTGCTGAAGAGAAGGGTGCAAGGGTCATCCTGGGGTCCGTTACGAACATTGGCTATGCAAGTAATGGTGCTACCGAGTCAGTCACATATACAAACAAGGAATCCGGTGATTCACAGACTCTTCCAGCAACAGACGTCGTCATTGCTGCTGGACCTTGGACTAGATCTGTCCTACCAGAGGCACCGATTTCATCTATGCGCGCCCACAGTGTCGTGATTCGCCCTACTCGGCCCGTCAGCGCACACACGCTTTTCACGAACATTGAGATTCCTGCCAATTTCGACCCATCGAAACGCTCGCGTCCCACAGTCGCAGCACCAGAGATCTACGCTCGCCCCGATGACACCGTGTATGCGTGCGGAGATGGTGACCAAATTGTTCCGCTCCCAAAGACAACTGCAGATGTGGAAGTCGACCAGGAGCGATGTGAGGATATCATCAACCAGGTCGGTAGCATCTCCGATGCGCTTCGTGACGGACAAATTTCTGCGCGCCAGGCGTGTTACCTGCCGAATGTAACTGCAGGCGGGGGACCATTGATTGGCCACACCGGAACCAAGGGTCTGTATCTTGCTGCTGGTCATACTTGCTGGGGTATTCAGAATGCTCCTGGTACTGGCAAGCTCATCAGTGAATTCGTGTTCGATGGTACAGCTAAAAGTGCCAAGATCGGGTCTCTTGATCCGAGGAACTATCTGTGAGATAGAGTATAAACAGTATAAAAATATATCCGATAAGTTATTTTACACTTGCATTAAACTGGACCACCAGGATTCTAAGTAAGAGTGTTCAAAGTGCCAGGCCGGTACCTGGAGCTTGGGCCACATGCCGCCGGACAGCGACGAGTGGAGCGAAGGGCGGCCGATAAACGATCGCTCGGAGCTCATGCCAGATAAATAACATCGTTACGTAGCCGCAATCGTCTCCGCAACAACAGCCTGACGAGAGACTGGCTCTCTTCCAACCCAGGCTTTATTACAAGTCCTTATGGTCTCTTTTTGTTGACTTTTGGTTTCTTCACTATAAATGCTTTCGGTCTAGAAAATGCATTGGTTCAGTCCGCTCCCTCTTTTCGCATCGTTATGGCTCTATGCGGTTGCGGTCCTCGCCGAGCAAACATCCGCCAATGACCCTTCAGTGCTTTCGAAAGAGTTCGCAAGGGCCAACAATCAATCACTACTATGGGGACCATTCAAGCCCAATCTTTACTTCGGGGTCCGGCCCCGCATCCCTAACAGCTTGTTCGCGGGCTTGATGTGGGCAAAGGTGGACGACTACAACACGGCGCAACAGAGTATGCACCCCGGAATGCCCTTCAAAACTCGGAACCATAAAATTTCTGGAGATCTCTCATGCTGACTTGTCTCAGACTTTAGACACACCTGCGAACAGAACGAAGGAATGGCCGGCTACGGTTGGGACGAGTACGACATTCGGAAAGGCGGCCGTGAAACGATCCGCGACGTCGGCAATTCTTTGGATTTGACAATCGATTTCGTCAAGGTTCCCGGTGGAGAACATGGAGGAAACTGGGCTGCTCGAGTCAAGGGTGTCCCTCGCCCCGAAGCGTCGCCAGACCAGCCCACCTCGGTCGTCTTCTACAGCGCCCTGGAAGGCCTCGGTAGCATCAGCGTCGCGAACAATGTGGATGATACTCGTGGTATTGAGGGTGATGTGAAGTTGAAGGGTTATACCTCCGAACTTGGTGATTTCTCGATTGATGTGACTGCGGGCCCTAAAAGCAATGAGCACCCCGAACACGATCACCCGATGTATGAGGATAAACCTTTGGACCGCACTTTTGTGTCGAGCTTGACGGTGCCCTCGGAGCATATCTGGCAGACTAAGGGTAAGCTACTTATAATCAGTCCGAGACACCAGTCTCTGTGATATATGCTGATTCCGTGAAGTTGTTTTGTTTTCGCAGATGAAGGAGGGTGTCAACGAGTTTGTCGAGAAGTATGGCCAGGAGAACCCTCCCCCTCCTGCACAGGTTTTCACCGTCAAGAATTCACCTGGCGATGGCAATATTCAGCTCGTGCAGAAGGTCTTTCAGGGTGCTTTTGAGGTATGGTCCCCTCCCGGTTGCAAAGATAGAAGCTTACCATTATCAGTTTGATATTCTCTTTTCATCCGGCTCATCACCGGAGCCATTGACCTGTAAGAAATCCTGCTACTGGTCAAGTGTGAACAAAGTCAATACTGATATTTTAATGTAGCCGACGTCATCTCCAAAGAGATCGAGAGCGCCTCTCTCTCGTTCGCCGAGCGCTTTGATAAGGTGCTTACCCCTCAAGCGCCTTTTGATTCCGCAAAGTACTCGGAGTTCTCTAAGTCAATGCTGTCGAACTTGATCGGTGGCATTGGATTTTTCCATGGCTCCGATGTTGTCGACCGTTCGGCGGCCCCCGAATACGATGAAGAGAATGAGGGCTTCTGGGAGGAGACAGAAGAAGCTCGTGCCAGAGCCCAGCCTGTCCTGGAAGGGCCCAAAGATCTTTTCACTTCTGTGCCTTCTCGTCCTTTCTTCCCGAGAGGTTTCCTTTGGGACGAAGGATTCCATTTGATCCCCATCATGGAGTGGGATCTGGATGTTGCGTATGTCGTTGACTCCATCATTTCTCAACTATCCAAATTACTGACTCGTTATAGTCTTGAAATTGTCAGAAGCTGGTTCAATCTCATGGATGAGGATGGCTGGATTGCTCGGGAGCAAATCCTTGGCTCGGAGGCCCGAAGCAAGGTGCCCCCCGAGTTCACCGTGCAGTACCCTCACTATGCTAACCCCCCAACTCTCTTTGTCATTTTGGAAGCCTTCATTGATAAGCTAGAGGCGAACAAGAACATCTCTCTCCAGGATGTTAATGAAGAAGACGCAACGGAGAGACTTCGTTCGGCCTATCTCCAGCAACCAGAGTTGGGAGAGTTGTACATTCGCTCCATCTACCCATTGCTCAAGAAGCACTACTTCTGGTACCGCAACACACAGAAGGGTGATATCAATTCGTATGACCGCGAGGCATTCTCTACCAAGGAGGCTTATCGCTGGCGAGGGCGCTCTGTCCAGCATATTCTGACATCCGGTCTCGACGATTACCCAAGAGCGCAGCCCCCACACCCTGGTGAGCTTCACGTGGATCTGATCAGCTGGATGGGAATGATGACTCGCTCGCTCCGTCGTATCGCCGAGACTCTGGGAGAAAGCGAGGATGTAGAAGAATTCAAGGTTTACGAGACTGCGATCGAACGAAACATCGATGACCTTCATTGGGACGAGCAAGAACAAACGTACTGCGATGCAACCATTGATGAATTCGAGGAGAGCGTTCATGTCTGCCACAAGGGTTATATCTCCATCTTCCCCTTCCTCACGGGCATGCTGGGTCCCAACAGCCCCCATCTCAAGGCTGTCTTGGATTTAATCAGCGACCCTGAGGAGCTGTGGAGCGACTACGGCATTCGTAGCTTGAGCAAGAAGGACAAGTACTATGGCACCGCCGAGAACTATTGGAGAAGCCCGGTGTGGGTCAACATTAACTATCTTGTGTTCAAGAACCTCTACGTGAGCTACCATTTTAATTGCCCTCCTTCATGCATACTACGGACAAAGACTAATGTTTGAATGATAGGACATTGCAACCGCTTCTGGTCCCCACCAGGAGCAAGCTCGTGAGATGTACTCCAGCTTGCGAAAGAACCTGGTCGAAAATGTCTTTAATCAGTGGAAGGAGACTGGATTCGCCTGGGAGCAGTACAACCCAGAGACCGGCAAGGGCCAGCGGACGCAGCATTTCACTGGCTGGACAAGCATGGTGGTGAAGATGATGTCTATGCCCGACCTTCCCGCCGGTGGAAACAAGGGCCATGATGAGCTGTAGTATACAAAATCCGTGGATGTATAGTAAAGTAGAAGCCAGGAAATCCAAGTATTTGTACGCTATTCTGCCTATTAACGCCTGACTCCAATTTGAAACAATGGCTTCAAGATATGTTCATCCTCTCCGATGGTGATCCGAATCTCTGTCCTTAGGGTAAGACCGGTGGCGATCCTCGCGACGTCGTCTTCCACCATCATCCTTCCTCGTGCGACTCCGTGACCGTGACCGCGAATGCCTCCGTCGATGTTCTCGGTCGCGCGACCGAGACCTCGATCTGTGCCGGTGACTTCTGTGACGATCACGGTCGTCCCGGTGTCGACGGTGCCTGCGTTCCCTGTCACGATCTCGACTACTTGGACGGTCCCGTCTGCGATCTCTCCGAGGACTTCTGCTGCGGTCGTGTCTTCTCCTTCTGTTGCGTGACTCCGAGTCCATCCCGACGGCCTCGAGCTTATCTTCATTGCCAGGCCCGGACGTAGAAGGACCCGCGCCACGATAAGAGCCGTATCCAATGCCTGTTCCCATTTCGTCTCCGGCCACGTCTTCACCGGCTGCCGATTCCTGAATCACTTTCCGAACATCTTTGTCGCCGAGAGGAGTCATGTTTGCATTCGCTGAGGAGCTCTTTACCGGCACTGGAAGGCCCAGCGCGCGCGCCATGGCTTCCTCCTCGGCATCTTTAACCCTTTGTCTCTCCTCCCGATCTTTCGCGGCCTGGTCATCGTCGTCTTCTCCAGATCGTGCATACCATTGTAAGTCTCGTCCGGTTTGCCAGCGACCAACCGGGGCCATAAGCGAGTGTCCGAGGTAGTTTTCGCGGTGCGAGGAATCTTTGACGTCCGACCATTTGAAGTCGCCGCGACCGCCGCTGAAAGAACAACGAAATCAGCAGACGTTTGCGCATGAGGAGGGAGGGGCTGCTTACCGGCTGCCTTCTTTGCGCACACCAGCGACGAGATCCATCTTGGGCAGAAAATTGGGGTGGAATGTGATAGAGAACGGCGACAATGCGGGCTGGGAGAACTTCGCATCAGAGCTATCGCATGTAGTATGTGGCACGTGCGCCGCGCGGCCTCAGGCGGCGAGTTTCAATGTCATGGAACTGGCTGACTTCATCGCCAACCACCACTCCGTCCCCAAACACCTCACGATGGCCAAATTTCTCCCCTCATCTTCTCCCCAGAGCCTCTGACTCGCCCGATGGGGTCATAACTGATGCCCTGCCATATCCGCATCCGCCCCTCCCATGTGATGTCACTTTGCGATAGTACCCCTCATGTTCTGTCAATGGTCACCATATAGTTGATATCCCGCCAGTTACGCTTTCTGCTGTTACATATTCTCTTCTTTCTCCGTGGATACTTTTTATAGACACTAACACATACCCGAAACACCTTCTCTGTCTCCTCGAGTCTTTGTTTCACCCCGTCTCGCCACCGCAACACCGGCCGAAGCAATGGTGTTTAACAACCGGAACATTGACCGAGCTTCGGGTCGGAGAACCCGCGAGGGCCTCCAGCTCAGGATACTGGATGTTGAGAAAGGGTCCAACAGAGTATGTGATCTCGTCAAACTCTGCCCTCTCCGATCAGCGAATGCGCGGCGCTAATGTTTCTTTAGTTCTCCGTGTAAGGCTGTGAAATCCCTTCGTTGCGAGCAATATTAACACATCAGGTGATTCTGCAGCGCAGACGACTCATTTCCTCCCCAGACTGCCACATGGCGAAACAACTTGGTAAGCTTGATACACCAGTCACAACTCGGCTAGAAATTTACTAACCTGGAAAGACCGCTCTGTCGCAACGGCGCAATCTTTTATTTGTTGCCTATAGCCATCAGATTTATGTCTGGGAACCGGCGGGATCCTTCCAGACCCTTGGCTCAATACCGGAGATGAAAATTACTCCAGCCATGAAAGATCCTCAAAGTGGTGGCTACATATCGCCTGCCACACCTCATGCCATCAACAATATCCTCGTGGATGATCTAGGCCGCGAGGAAGTCCTCCTACTGGTGACAGATTCGGGCAACGTCTGCGGGTACCGTGTCGAGGCCATCTTCTCGGCGTTAAGGAGAGCTGCAGATAATAAAGAGAAACGACCGTTAGATGGCTCTCAAGTGGACCCGTTCTTTGTTGAGCATGTCGACGCCAGTGCGTGGGGACTGGCAATTCACAAGTTTGCCCGCCTCATTGCCGTATCTGCCAACACGGGCCTTATTACCGTCTTTGCTTTTGCCCTGGTCAATCCTACGTCTGCTCCCAGCGATGAATCGGAGCACTCATTGGAGGATGACGATGGGGATTATACCGATTACGGCCAGACTTGGTTGGACATCAGAAATGGCGATCACTTCGCACAACTACAGAAATTGATGCCGGACAAGCATCGCACGCGAATATCAAGTTGTCATACACAGGACATTTCGCCAACATTCCTTCCGTCTCATTTCTGAATTGCGATCTTGATCCAAATGGTACTTGGATGGTCAGCACTGATATCGACAATAAACTTCTGATCTGGAAAGTTTGGGAGAGCTTGGGACCATTCAATGTGTATCATTTTAATGATGTCCTACCTAGGCCTATACCTGGGATGTTACGGCGGCGAGTAAGTCAACCTTGTATCTGTCATCGATTCATTTACTGACTGGTCCAGCAACGAGCGAGGCTGGTCTGTTATCGCCCTTGATCCGCGGACGTTTCACCTTCTCAAGTCCACGGAGGAGGCATGTGGCGGCTTACCCCAGCGTCGACTGAGGGGACGGACAGTTTATTCTGGACGTGACAAAGCTCAGCAGCCGGATACCAAACGCGTCTCGTCTCTACAACTATTTCCCTCCTGCCCAAAAACAGAGCCAGAGCACGCGGTTTTACCCGACATCTTCGGAGCGGACTGCTGCATCAACGGTGGTGGCCCACCAGCGAACCATCAGAATTCGAATGACATGCCATCAATGGTCTCGGAATCACAGGCTTCTCACATGCTACCGGGATTCTCCGTCCTTCACACTCCGCTGATACCTTCAGCCATCGTGCTGTCGATGGCTCTGTACGCGGGGATAACCTAAGCCGCGGGAGCACACCTGACGATGAGATGAGTTCGCAGCATCGGCCGCCTTCTACAGGTACCCAACATACTGGAATGGCTGGCGGTTCGTACCTCTCCATTTCCTAATTAACTTCTTTGAAATCCAGCTAACATCGTTCTTCTAGCCGGTCCAGGGCCACTAACAACCCCCGAGTTTCTACAATTCGCCCTCCTGGAGGCCCTCGGCGGAGACATCCCAGGCGCCGAGGAGTATTTCGACGACTACGGTCTCGGTGATGACGATTACGCCGATCAATTCATGGCCGACGCAGATGGAGATTCCTCAGACGAGGAGACTTCCGTAAGAGGAGGGCCATACCAAGTCCTTGATCGTATGTCATGCCCACCACAGCTCCCTCCTAAACAAACACTAACATGAAACCACCACCAGCCCCCATGAACGCCAACTTCCCAATCCTACACTTCTCCCAGACCGAAATCCGCCTCATCCCGCACCCCTTCGCCCCCAACCAACCGTCATCTGCGGCGCCCCCCTCCGCCAACCCTTCAGCCACCCCATCGTCTCCATCCGCGCCTGCGACCGCTTCAACATGGTCAAATACATTCCCGAACACGGTATCGTCGTCGCCGCCTCCCAAAAGGGCCGAGCGGCAATCATCGCCCTCACCGAATCGAAAGACACCGGCTATACCTTCCGCATCGACTGGGTCGTGCCCTTCGAAAGCCAGGAGAAATACGGCGATCGTCCGCTCATCCCGCTTCTCGGTATCAGCGTCTCCCCGATTCAGGGCTTCGAGCTGCCCCCCGATGTACCCTATATTCCTCGCAGTGCGAGCGACAATAACCTGTCTTTCCATTTTAAACAGCATAGTGAGGCCGATTCCTCTTCGCAAAGTAGTGAGACGTCCTCGCATCGTCCCGGTGACGATGTGCATATGTCTTCCGAGATTAATGAGTCCGTGGCTGGGGAAAGAAACCATCAGAAACACCAACATCAACATCAGCATCACCCGCACCAACGGCCCCTGACGCTGCCGGAGTGTCATGCGCGTGCTACCCGTGCGTATCAGCCTGAAGAGAGCTGGCGCGGTTGGAACCCCTCCGGCGGTATCGGTTGCTGCTTATGTATGCGGATCATACGTTGATGAGCTACGAGTTCTGGTATAACTGGGGTCCGACGGACAATGTGACGGAAGACGAAAGCGACGATGATTATCTTGTTGTCTAGTCGGGTGGTGGTCTGTGGTATTGGATGTGCTTGCTATGTAAGGCAGTCTGCATTACGAAAAAGGGTTATTGAGTAGATAGATTTCTTAACGGCGAGTTTGGCTTCAAGCATGCTCATGTACCCTAGGGAGTTTGCAAAGTACAGGTAGTTAAGGATGTTTCGGGCATTATTGAATGTAGGTTCACTATTGATTCCGGTTCTTCAACATCACCTGGTATACATGAAATACAATAGAAAGAGTACAGCAGGTAGAAAGAAAATCTTGATATAACATGATATGACGTGAGACATGGATAACATCGTTGGTACAGAGAGAAATACGTGGGTCTCCACCAACAGCTGGATCACCACCAACGCTAGAGAAAAGGAAATGTTCGCTGAATACATATATGCAAGAATAAATCGTAATCATCGCAGGGATGGGGGCAAAGATAATCAGAACACCTGAGAATACAAACGAAGTCCCAAATGGTGCATATCACTTTTTGTTTCCCGGGGTATGAATGCAAAGCAACATGAATATCGTTCTCAATGGAGGCAGTCCTTTTTAGAAATCATCATCGTCTAATTCGTCACTGTCCCATTCGTCCTCTCGGTCGTTTTGAACAAGATCGAGGAATCGCTGGAGGGCTGCTCGGTTCACGGCATGATCGGCGCGATCTGGGCCAGGACGGTTACGTAGCTCGGCCATTGCCCGTTCCTGTGCTTGACGTTCTGCCGCCGCTGCGAGACCGGCTGCATCGAGACCATTGACGTTGCCTCCCCTGCCCTCGCGATTCCCTGCACCACCCCGTGGAGGTACAGGTGCCGGAGGTGGGGGTCGTCGTCGCCGGAAGTTCTCATCGCCCTCGTCAAAGTCCCATGCAGGCTCGTCCGCCTCGTCGTCACTGCTTTCATCGAACACCAGCAGCTCATCTGGAACCTGGTGCAGAGCTTCAGCACCGTCTGGGTTGAGACCGTCGCCACCTTCCATATCCCAGAGCCGGTTGAAGCATGAGCTGTTGATATCGTTGAAGTGGCAGTAAGGGTTGTGTTCGGATAGCCAACTTGAGCACAAGTAGCAGAAGTGGGTATCGCACTTGAAACATTTCATATGATTGCAGCCCATACGCTTCTGACAAGGGGCGTTGCACGTGGGGCACGGCGAGGTGTAGAGCCGGAGATACTCTTCAGTCGCCTTTTCTTCCACAGACAGCTCCGCCTCCCGGCGAGGGAAACAGCGGACAAGCTCACCGTGCCATCCTTTCTTGCAGACACTGCAAAACGCGTAGTTGCAGTCTTCGCAAATGGCTACACGATCGGCCATGGGGGGAAGTTGAGATTCGTCCCCAAGAGGATCAAACGCTACAGCTTCTTCTTCGTCATCGGAGGCGTCGAGATTGTCGGACATGGGGTCTGTCGGCTTGGGATGTTTCTTTGAGCGTGCAGCACCCTGGCACCACTTCCGAGGACAGTAGACAGTCGACTTATCGGCTTCGAGTTTCTTCTTCCGTTTGAGAAAGACGTAGCGTTGCACAGTTTCCTGCTCCAAGGGAATCTGGAGAAGTTCGCTAGGACTGAGCGCACGGTCGATCTTTTTGCGTTTCGAGAGTGGCTCCTCAGTTGTCTTAGCCTCCTGGTCCTTTCCGCAATCGGGTGCGAGACATCGGACACTGTCGATGTCACCCTCTGTAATGCAGGTGTTGTAGAAGTCTTGTAGACAAGGGACACAGAATACGTGCGAGCAGAGCAGAAGCCGGTGGCAATTAACGCCTTTCTTGGGCTCTAGACACACACCACATTCGAACGTCTCCTTTTCAAATTCCTCGCGTTCGGCCTTGTTGTTGAAGTCCAGGAGCGCAATCTTCAGGGAGCGAGGAAGCAAAACTTCGCCATCGGCAACGTCACCAATTCCAAACGCCGTTTCTGCCAGCTGTTGAAGGTGATCAATATAGGTATAAACGACGAAGTCCCGCCCACACTCTTTCCAGAGACGCTTCGCATCATTCACAAGCTGGGAGACGGTGGAGGCCGGTAGCCAAGAGGGCTCAGTGTTCAGCGTGACAGTTGGTGGAGTGTTGGCGGGGTATTCTTCGGGAGGTTTATTTCGAGATGAATGGGAGGGAGATGCGAGAGAACATGCACATCTTTGTCGGGATTCGCCGTTGAGTCATTATCCTGGATCTTGGTGGCAGAGCTGGGGCCAAATCCGAGCTCGCTGGTGTCGAGGGAAGTTGGGGGAGTAAGTATAGTTGGAAAGTCGGTTTCCTGTTGTTGGAAGCATATTCGGAGGGGTGTCGAGGGCTTGACGGGGAGATCTAACGATACACGGAATGGAAAGGCGGGGTCGATGGTGATTTCGGGAAAGATAGCGGTGATGGACGACAGCTCGACGGAGCGGTCGTCCTCTAGAATATCATCTAGGTCCGCCATTGTGATCGATGAAGGGTTCAAAGGGCGGGCGACAAACGAGAGAGATGTTGATCAGAGGCGGATCGTCGGCGATAAGAGTGGCGAGGAGGGGTGTTTAGTCAAAGAATGTCAAGTATCCCGAGGACAACCATCGTATATGTGTGGGTAGTGTATTCATTCCTTCGAACGACAGTCGAACAGAGACGGAGGGGAGATGACTGGGACAGACGAGGTCGGAAGCAGGAAGAGTAGAAGTTACTAAATTGCGGGGATTAGTCAAAACAAAAAAAAAAAATGTTTATCGCGATGAGTTGTGGCGATGGAGCAGGTCAGGTACCAACCGAATCCACGGGTCAGAACATCATTCGAGAGGGCCGGGTCAACCAGGGGACATGGACGCTGTTTTGGATGTTGACAAACGACGGAGAAGAGAAGGAAATGACGGGAAACGTGGCGAGGCGAGTAAATGCGTCATGGTTTGGTTGGATGGAGAGGAGACGGCGGTTGACGGGGAGGAAGAAGGCGAACGAGGGAAGAAAGCGCGACGCGATCAGGCAGGAGTTGCTGCCCAGTGACCCTCCTTCTGGTCCGGTCCATTCAGCGCAATTCAATCTGTACGTATAGATGGATATTCTTATCATAGTAGGAACTACTACTCGAATGTTATATTTCCCATTATCAGTTGAGTAGTTGTATTGAGATGATTCCCCTCACCCCTCATTTCCCTCGCCGCTCTGACGTCGCCTAAAAGCGGCCGCCAATCCGACTCGAATCGGCTTCCTCTGACGACACTCTTTGAACATCATTCTCTCGGGGTCTGACCTGCAACTCTCTTCCCGGATCATCACCGGTGCAAACCTGTCGTCGTCGCCATGGCCATCTGCTACTGATATGGTCTAAACGTTTGATGTTCCCATCCTCGGTCGCATCGCGCACCCTGTCTTGGTTATCAATCCGGGGACAATCACCCCCAAGCTGTCAAGATGGAGGAAACTCCACTGGCCTCACTGTCTCTGACCCACGTTCATTATGTAAATCTCTCTTCCCCCTAGCTGTCCTGATGCCGTTGAATGTCTCCCCTAATGCCATGTCAATCGAGCTAACGTGATACTGCTCCTACTAGAACCCGGACGACCCCTTTTCATTTCTTTCCGCCTGGCTTGCCCTCCTTCCACAGGCGCTATGTGTCATCTACGCAACCCTGATCTGGTCCTCGAGGGAGGTGGAGGTCTTCCTGATGTTCGCCGGACAGATGGGCTGTGAGGCGTTGAATTTCATCCTGAAACGAATCATCAAAGAGGAACGACCGAAGCGTATGTGCTCAAGCCCAACCTCTCCCGAGATATGTCAAACTGACTAGTGATGGGCGATCTAGAAATGTTCGGGAAAGGATACGGGATGCCCTCGTCCCACGCCCAGTTTATGGCTTTCTTTGCCGTATACCTCAGCCTCTTCTTTCTGCTTCGACACACCCCGGCCGCCTCCCACTCCCACACCGCGCTTCCATTCGTCGTTCGGCTTTTTCTGTCGATAGCCGTGGTGGTCGTCGCCGGCTCTGTGGCTCTCAGTCGCATCTATCTGAACTACCACACCCCGAGACAAGTCCTTGCCGGTTGTGCTGCGGTGTGGCGTGTGGATTCGCCTGGTTCATTGTAACCGGGCTACTCCGGACTTATGGCTGGCTGGATTGGGTGCTGGACTTGGAAATAGTTCGGTTTTTTCGATTTCGAGAGACTTGGTGGTAAGTGAAGATCTGTGTGAGGCGGGTTGGGAGCGATGGGAAGCCAAGCGGAAGTTGAAACTTCGAGGCAATAAGGACCATCCTTCGACCAAGTCGGACTGAACATAGTACTTCTTTACATATATTGGGAATGCTGATAATCCCTTTGCTGTCATCTCTCAGATGGGAGTGAAGACTGGCAAGTGGCGTGGCTTTGTGATACCCTCAACGTGGTAGATTTGTTGTGATAGCTATATTTAATTGGATGGAAGTGCACTTTATACTGTGATTGACACCTGTGGTTGTCGGATTAATGTTCCTAATCTAATCTATGCTCCGTGGAGTAAGAGTATATCAACTGGGTTGATCGAACAATTTGTAGAACATACATAAAACGAAAACGAATCCGACACAGTATTACGAATGAAAAGAACGGGGATATCTCAACACCCAGGAAAGAAAGAGTAGATACTCGTGGTGGAGAAGGACGGTACCTTGCACGTGACCGATAGGGAGGTCGTTATTATGGTTCTTATCACCGTCGCGGCCAGAACAGCCTTCGTCACCGCCGCCAAGAGAGACACCACCATGTGTCTTCTGCTGAGCTGAGTACCATGCCACACCCCCGTCCTCTCAGTTTCAGGTTGTGTTTGCCGGACTTTCAGACTTGTCCATGCTCTCCTGCGCCGTTTGCCAAAAGTAAACAAACCCGGCTACTTATTGTCGATCATTAAACACGGGACACCCTGACGGCGGAAATTATCTGCTGTTTCCTCTACAATTTGTCCTTCTTATGAACAATAAAGGACACTATCCCTCTCTGCATCATGGATGAACCTCCCGTGCCTGCCGACCCGGCTCTGCAAGACCCTCATATTGTCCGCGCCGACGAGGTCGACCAGACCGGAACGGATATCAGTCCGGTATCTGACGACCAACTGATGGAAGAAGTCGCCGAAGGGCTGAGACAGGAGCAAGCGTCTCAAGCTGCACCGTCGGATTCGACGGATGCCCCCATGGAACCTAGGAATGTGCCTCGACGTCCAGAGCTGCGCCGGGAAGGGTCTGCACCTCCGCCTCCGCTGCAACCACCACCACCGGCACCTGTCCAACAGAGTCTGGAAAGACCGCCTCCAGACTCGCTCAGCCTGGCCCAACTCCGACAGTTAGTCCAGGAAATGCCCAAAGCGGAGCAGCCTGCGTATGCTTTTGAATATGCTGATGCTCAGCCATTCGCCGAAGAGATCGAAGAATGGTTCCAATACAGTGACTTCGATAGAGCCATGCTCCTCGGGATGAGGTCTACTTTTGAAAAGAAGTGGGCTTCATTTTGCCAGGATCAGCAAACAGAGCCAAAAGTTGCTTGGATCGAAGCCTCTGATGACCTGCGGAAGTCGTTTATGATCGAAGTGATCAGTAACTTGAGGAACAATGACATTCTCCAGCGTATCGAAGCATTGGAAGCCATCTGCTATGCAGTGACAGGTGTATGGGCCTTTACTGCGGGCAGAGCCACGGATGACTACCCCGAGGACGCTTCACAAGCCTCTACGATGGACCCTAAATCGAAGTCTCTCCAAATCCAGTGGATGGAGACCAATGTGAACCTTCTCTCAATGAATGCTCCGGAATCGAGCCCCTATTCGAATGTCTTCACCGGGTATTCGATAAGTCTCGCACTTCGGGCCCCGACGCCGACAATGCCGGAGCCAATGAAGCAGCTCAAGCTTCTCTTGCCGTCACGGAGCGGGAAGGCAATCTGGTTTTGACTGCGTTCTATCTGACCTTAGAGGTTGCCCGGCGGCAAGAAGCTTGCAACGCTTCAAACGCACCTCTCAGGGATACTCTTATGAGCATGAAGCCCAACCTGCTTGTATTTCTGGTGGAAATCATCGCTCGGTTGCGCTGGGACGATGGGACGAGCGTACCGCTTACCAGAATTATTCTCCTTTTCTGGAAGTCTTTGCTTCTCTTTTTCGGAGGCACCGATAGCCTGAAGAAGGCCAAGGAAGAATTGGAGCCGTCGTTCAGAGAACAAGAGACAGACTCGTCCCGTAGGACGCCGTTCCTCACTGCGTCACCACTGGATTATCATACCTTCCGACAGGAAGTGACGTCGAAATATCCCTCCTACAATCCACCACCCCGGTTGTCCCACTTGAACTTGAAAACAGCTCTATTCTCCCCCCTCTCCCGCAGCACCCCAGTCGTGCAGCATCATCGAGTGGCCTATTTTCAGGCGTCGGCCCATCTGTCGCGGGTGGGAACGGTTCCATCCTTCATCAGTCGGTTCACATTGCAACTCCGGCGCCGTCTCCCCCACCGTCGCCCATTGGACCTGGCGGCAAAGCAGGCAAGAAACAAAACTATCAGACTAATCAGAACTTCCCCTTCATGTACCCTCCCCTTGATAACTCCAGCAATGATATCGGGGGCAAAGGCACGACCGAAATGCAGGACGTGCTTGTGGGCAAGAAGTGGGAAGGTAGTGACGTTCCTGCGTCGATCATTGAGGCCGGAAAGTTGTTTTCCAGCCGCGTAAAGATGACGCGGGCGATGCGGCAACTCTGGGAGGAGCGAGAGCGTTTCATGAAGTACGATCGTGGCTGGTGTTTGGACGACAATGGAAGTGTATCAGATGAGGATGAGGAAGAGGAGCTCGCAGAAGACCTGAAGGACCTGGATCTACGGGCGGAAAGCACCTCGAAACTTGCGTGGCCCTTGAAGAAGGAAACCGATAATGAAGACTTGCGGCGACGTCTGGACGCCGTTGAGACCTTCTATGTGAGCTTCTGTTGAGAGTCAGGACCGAGATCTCATAGCTGACAATACCCGCAGACCGAAGCACTGAAGCATCTCCAGTCAATCACGATCGTTTTCCTAAAGGTCATCCTGACGAACGTCAGTGCTATGGTCAATCAGGTCAACGCGCAGAATGCTCAGGGAACTGGGTGAGTGACCTTTCCCCGTTGATGCGAGACTTACTAACGGGACTTAGTGAGGGATACAATGCGGCCAATGGATTTGCTAGAAAAGATCCGGCACTGGACTTTGATGCTGCTATTGATGAGCTTGACAACATTCGTCTACGTGAAATTACTGGCAAGGCTATCTCTGGGTCCCTGCTGCTTCTGGTCAAGTGGTTCAAGAGATCTCGTAAGCCCACCTTAAGCAGCTGCATAGGCTGATCGGCTAACATGACCTAGACATCCTGAAGTTTGAGTACATGACACAATTGCTGTTGGATTCGAACTACATGCCATTGATCCTGAAAATGTTTGCCCACCAGGACATTGACCAAGCCGTGGCACAAACGAACGATCGCGACGAACTGGGGTGAGCCGCCTGATTGACACGTCGACCATCTACAAATACTGACTACGACTACAGCTTCTTCTACTTCTGCCATGTCCACTCAAACCAGCCGCCCGAGGCCCCATCCAACTCCGACGAGGAGTCCAGCGAAGACGAGCCATGCCCCTCCGATCGCCCGACACCGCGACACCATCCCGGGCAGCTCGTCAGTGCGAGGACCCCCCCTGAAGACCCCGCCACAGACTTCAATGAGGTCCGCATCGCCCAGAGGTCGACGAGCTGGGATACCCAACAGCACCACCGCCCAAGGAGCCGATTACGATATTCTCATTCCGCAACTTCTTCTCCGCAATCAACTACCTCCACATCATGCAGAAGATCACCCGCAACAAGGCCCACCGCTGTCTACTGCTCGTGCAGTACAAGTCGAGCACCATCCTTCGGAAGGGTCTCAAGATCCCCGATCCGCACCTCCGCTTCTACACACTCAAGCTGTTCAAGTCGCAAGTGCCCTACTGTGGCCGTAAATGGCGCCAGAGCAACATGCGCGTGATCACCGCCATCTACCTGTATTGTCGTCCGGAGCTGCGCGACGACTGGCTCGCCGGATCAGACATCGACGCCGAGGTCGAAGAGGCCTTGCCGCTGGAACAGGCGCTCCGGGGGCTGACGCATTGGTGGCACCTGCGCCGATATAAGGAGATGATGGGCGGTCAGCAGGGCACCTCGCTCATGGAGGAGGAGCGGGACTTCTTCGCGCGCGAACTTGAAGCCATGGGCTGGGGATTCGTCGGGGAGGAGATGTTTAATGGCGGCGAGGAGGGCGATATGGCCACTGGCGGAGGTGGCCCACTTATGAACGGGACCGAATGGGAGGGAGCACCGATGCAGATGGAGGGGTGGTAAGCTTGAGCATATCGTTAGGATAGCAAAATATACCCGATAGAGGATGCTGCATTGCCTGGCCCTTCCTAGGTTCCTAGGTAAATCATACTATATTTCAAAGATGGGAGGAGTGGAATTGCAATGCTCGCACTCTGATTCCTCCGACAAATACTGGTGGTGGCTTATCGATAAGACAGTCCACGTGACCGATCACTGCGGCAACTTTTTTTCTTGAGATCGCAAAAGCCCGCAAAAGTTCTGGCCGAACTTCCCAACCCCAACCAACACAACATCAGGCTTCGGGTGGGAAAATCCGACCGACTCACTCAGGATGTCGTCCGACGAGATTGTCTGGCAGGTGATCAACCAGCAATTTTGTTCCTACAAGCTCAAGTAAGTACATGCGAAGAGATTGAACGGCCTTCTTGCCCGAAAAGTTCTCAAGTCCAGTTCTTCATGCCATGCTTTAACCTCCCACCACGGAGTACATTCAAAGCATGAAAGACTGGGATCCCCGAGAAAGAAAAGATCAACTGCAGTAAAAAAAAATAAAATAAGAAGAATGTAAACTAACGAAACCAAGAACAACAAAAGAGCAAACCTTCTGCCGAAATGAATACAACGTCAGCGGCCTGTGCAACCGGCAATCCTGCCCCCTCGCCAATTCCCGCTATGCGACGGTTCGATCCGACCCCGAGACAGGCGCTATGTACCTGTACATGAAGACGGTAGAGCGGGCGCACATGCCCAGCAAGTGGTGGGAGCGGGTGCGGCTGTCGTCGAACTACGCCAAGGCGCTGGAACAGCTCGACGAGCGGCTGATCTACTGGCCCAAGTTCCTGGTGCACAAGTGCAAGCAGCGTCTGACGCGGCTGACGCAGGTGGCTATCCGGATGAAGCGGCTGGCGAAGGAGGAGGAGCGGCTCGGCGAGCGGGTGGTGCCGAAGCTGGCGCCGAAGATTCGTCGTCGTGAGGAGACTCGTGAGCGCAAGGCGGAGTCTGCGGCCAAGGTGGAGCGCGCGATTGAGCGCGAGCTGATTGAGCGGTTGCGCAGTGGTGCGTATGGTGATCGGCCGTTGAATGTTGAGGAGGGGATCTGGAAGAAGGTGCTGCGTGGTCTGGAGCGGTCTGGTGAGGGTGAGCGCGATGAGGATCTGGATGATGGGGAGCAGATCATGGATGAGAGGAAGAGGGTGTGGGTGAGGTGGAGTATGTGAGTGATTTGGAGGATGAGGAGGACCTCGAGGATATCGAGGACTGGCTGGGTGCCGACTCTGCCGATTCCAGCGACGATTACGATGACGACGAGGACGAGAGCGACGAGGAGAGCGATGAGGAGGATGCCAGTGAGCACAGCGACGAGGAGGCGAAGAAGCCTGCGCCCAGCTCCAAGCGCAAGCGCCCTGCTCCCCAGCTCAAGCCCCGCAAGAAGGGCGCCCGCATTGAGATCGAGTACGAGACTGAGGGTACTGGTAAGGAGAACGTCCTGGCTTAGAGGATGCCTCTATCTGGTGTTTGGAGAGAAAAAAAGAAAACGCAAAGGGGGATTGATTCTGCTTCTGTACGGCGTTGTCTGGATTGTCTGTTTGTTCGCCTTGTTTCTATCTTGTTTATATTTCCACTGTTACTGCTGCAATCGGGTCTTTCATACCCTGGCTGCTTCATGCATATAGTGTTGGTAGCGACCAATCCATCGATAATTGAGGCCAAAGCATGCTTGTATAGGGTCACGTGTGCGGTGAAACAAGCGAGTGGAGCGACATCATTATTCCGCGACAACCGCCCGCCTCCAACTCAAACGATGCTCCTGCACTCCTGATCGCTTCTCTGACATCCCGTGCCCCCTATAATTTCCTTCCTGTTTCTTGATCTCTTTCTGCGACGTTCTTCTGCCTGGTGTTTCTGGCGTTTCCGCATTGCTTCCCTCTTCACCGTCACCTCCGCATCGTCCGCAACCCGATAACGACCTCCCCGCGCCTCCGTGGCCAACTTGCCCACGCCGCATCACACGTCTACGAGAACCAACCCGGCAAAGGACACCCCGTAACAGAAACATGACCTCATATTTCTCGTCGCTGACCTCCTCGTCCGCGATCTCCAATCTCGGCACCCGCTTGAACTCCCTCCGCCGCGCCATCACGCTAGGCGACGAGGGGGACGACCCCGACCACGAAGATTGCTCGCACATCTCCAACGTCCTGCGCGCCTATTATACCGAGAAAGGCCGTCCGTATCCCTCCTGGCTGCCTCCCGATCCTAAGGCGCCGACACCCGCCCCGGCCCGCACCATTGCGACATCGCAAATCCAACCCGGTAGCGCGCCCCCCACAGCAGGATACGGCCGCAGCAGCGGTGGCGGACTGAGCGATCTCTGGGGCGATGCAGGCGCCGCTCAACCACCTCCAGCGCAGACTGCCAGCTTGCGACGAGGCAGACTCACGCCCGGTGGTGCTCCCCCCTTGACCAGCGCCAGCAGCGCCCCTCAAATGCCGACGGGGTCCTCGCCGCCGCCGCCGATGCAGTCGTCGGGATCGCCGTCGCTGCACCCTGCAGGCGCTCGACCACTGCCTAGCCAGCGAATGGGCTCGTATCAGACTGTCTCCGGGGGGATTTCTGGTACACAGCCGTTGGAACGGGCTGCTTCGGCGCAGGAGCGGCTTCGTGCGAGGCTACATGGGGGTCGCTCGCCGAGTCCGGGTCAGCCTCCTGGCAGCCGGTCGGGCTCGCCGTATACTTCTGGAGGGTCGAATCCTAGTGCGAGGAAGCCGGTTGGGATGTCTGGGCAGATGCGAGGGTGAATTGAAATTAACTTCATTTGAAGGATGAAGGGAGACTGGGAGGAGAGTGTGCTATTTTTCTACTAATACTGCATGAGGATTGGATTGGGGAGCTGGGGGAGGTTGCTTTGTACATACACGAGGATAGCTCTCTGGGTGCTGCTGGTTGGTACCAGGGGGTTGGGTAGGAGGTACGAAGGGGAATTTGATCCACATATCTAATATGACTACTATTTACTCTATCACAATGATCTCTAGAGTAATACCTGATAATCGGCTTGTTCACGAAGGCGCATGCGCATGAGATTAACTCTCCCATGCCATGACCTCCCTTTAGGAACGTTATGTCGAAACCACTTGTCACATATCAAGAGTAGACCCCACGTTTCCATCAGGGATGGTGTTTATGCTCGCAATGATCTACGATATCCTCTGTGGAAAAGTTATATCTTATTACGTGCATCGTATCAATCATTCGCCGCGGTTCTATTTTCTATCATGAACTCACAGCTGAACACATGTTTGAAGGCGCTTATGTATGTTTTGCCGAGGGGTGTCTACACGCCATTCTATCTGTACGTGTACCTCTTGCCATCCACCGCACTCATATAGTCTCAGGCATGGCTTGGTGCCTCACAACAAGTATTGGTGCCTCTGCTGTCCATTCTGGCTATAACCACTGGTAGCTACCATTGAATGCGTTTCATACTGTTCACCACCGGAAAGGGGGTGTCAATTGTGGTACGTTTGGTTTATTGGACTGGCTGCATGGGACTTTGAGCGGGGACCCTTGAAGACATCTCGGTCTATACAGCACAAGGGGAATTCATAAGACCAATGAGTCAAAGGCTACAGATATATATAGGAATCTAATTAGGAGCTGCCGGGCTATGTACATACCATGCTGTCGTCGACGGCATTCTTGGTATTGGTAGTGTACACTATGTACTCAGGCTGAGCCGATTGAATCCAGTATCACTCTTTATATTTGGCTTGTTTTGCATTGCCATGATTGATTAACTGTGTAAGATCAGCTGAAGAATTCTCTGACTCTTGTCTATCACATTTATCATAATGAGAGCGGAGAGTACTCAATTCTGACAGGAATTGATCTTCTACAGGAAAGCCTGGTAGACAATGTCACATGCTCCCTAAACAATCAGCAAATACCAAGAAAGTCCTGTAAGCCCATCAAATCCGACAGGTATGGTCGGTTGACAAAACTTTGACGACTTCAGCACCCCCTCGCTGACCAGACCGGATAGCGCCTTCCATATACCCACGCCAAATGCGAGAAGTCTCCGTCCCGACAAAATGCACACGCCCAAAAGGTGCCGTCATCTCCTGGCCAACAATCGATAGAATCCCAGGAGTTGTGATCGGACACGGAGCACCCAGGAAATAAGCTTCTTTGGCCCATTCCATCTCCAGGACATTAGCCGGTTCCGGCACCTCAGCAAAGCCCCCGAAGGCCTGGCTGAACTGCGCCCAGGCCTGTTTAAGACGGGAGGCCCGGGGAAGTTTCGACCATTCTCTTCCTTTATCACCGGCGATAAAGCAGGTGATGGACCACTGCTCATCCACGGGGATACTGGTATCCCGGGAAAAGATGATGGGTCCCTTTTCGGAATCGAGGACACCGGAGTATCCGGCTTTCTGCCACCAGGGCTCCTTGAATACGTAGACCAGTTTGGTGTAATACCCTGTGGTCGTGTTGTCACTTAGAATGGCTTTCTTCTCCGGTAGGGGAGGGTTGAATGAGATCTTGTGATAGAGGCTGGTGGGGATAGACACGATCACCCGTTTGCATTCGAAAGTGACCCCGCCTTGAGCGTGTACTACACAGTGTTCCCGTCTAGACTGATCGATAGATGTGACTGGCATGCGGAGAAAGACGACGTCAGTCCCAGCTCTTGACCATTTTCCGAGCAATGGTTTGGTTGCCTGGTTGATAGCAAGGACGGCCCTTTGAATCTGACATTGTCAAACGTGGATTACCTTGTCGATTCCGCAAGTACTGCCACCGTCTTTCTGGTCTGATATGATATTGTCGATGCCGGCACCGCTCTTGAAGTACAGCAGCATGAAAAGGGCACTGACTCATAACTCTCCACTCCGAGTAAGGAGACAGAGAGCACGTCGGCAATTGCGGCAGCATCGTTGGACTGGGTTTGTTTGATGCAGAAGTCTCGGAATGTGAGTTGGTCAATTTCCCTGGCTCGGGTGGAGCTTGTCGGATTGTCCAGGTCAATTAATTCGCACTCCTTTCGGAACAGGTCAAGGAGGTTGAGCAGGACAGTGGGATCGCCCTAAGGGACATTTGCTTAGATCATCCGGTAGTATCAAAGCACAACAAGCATTCATTAACGACAACAACATAGGGAGAAGGAAAGGAAGGACGAAGGGAAAGCGCAAGAACATACAGGAAGTTCCCCAAACGGAACCTTGATGACAGGTCCCTCCGCCGACTGAATCAAAGTATACCCACAGTCTCTCTGGACCTCAGCGTCAATGCCATATCGCCTGTAAAGCTTGAACATCTCCTCTTGGTTGGTGTCATTGATCCAGGATGCGCCCATATCATTGAATCCCTTCTCGCAGGACTTGACGGTCAAAGTCTTCCCACCAACCCGATCAATGGCTTCGACGACACAGACTTTGAGACCAGCCGCCTGGACAATCTGTGCTGCTTGAAGGCCGCTGAGGCCAGCGCCAACCACGACGACGTCGTAGGCTTTGTGTGTTGTTGGAGAGGTGGCCATATTGTTGCGAGAGCTGTGTACCCAACTGGACTTTTTGGTAGGTTTGGGGATGTGTGGTAGGATAGATGAGTAAATTTTGATCGAATGACAGCTTATAGCAGCCTTATATGCTAGGAGCCTCCCTTTTCAGGTGCTCACGCCTCCCACAATAGGTGGCCGGATCAGTCGGAATCTATACTTACCCCGCTTTTTTCTTATCTGCAGCCGCGTTTATCTCACTAGAGGGAAACTTTATTCGAAGGAACTAGGTACTCAGTTGATGAGCAATATGGACTCGTCGGTCCTGGAAAGACAGGCGGTTCGATCTTCCTGGAGGCAGCATCTTCTCTCTGCTATTAATCTTTCGGGGGACTGGTGGTTTCGACATGCGAGGTCCTAACAGCCTCGACGATAACGTTGTTTACATGATTCTTGCAAAAAGATATACGGATTACTTAAACAACCTAGATCTTCCTAGAGTCCTGCTCAACCATGATAGCACTGGAACGACTTACAAAATAAAATCATTAAATCATAATCAAATACCTCGGCTCATAAGCCCAGCGAGACATTTCCACCATCCGCAGGAACAGGCCATGGACAAGGAGCCAGGGCCTAGGCATCCGGGCTGAAAACCTTCTTGAAACGCAAATGAGACAAGTCTCGAACAACCTCGGCAATCTGCTTGACATTCTCCCGAACAATGGACAAAGTCGATCGCGAGAAGAGCTCATCAATCTCCTCAAGTGACTTGTTCTTCGTCTCAGGCATGAAAAGGATCTGATATACCCAGCCGACGGCCGCAATCCCCCCGTAGAATCCGAGAGTGAGACTAATGCGAGTCATAGACTTCATCATGGCGGTGAAGTTGAATGTTACAATGAAGGAGCAGAGGAACAGATTCGCATCGGCGGTCGTCATGCCATAACTGCGCAGATAGGTGGGGAAGACTTCCGCGGGGATAACCCAGGTGAGACATGCGTAGGAGCCAAAAAAGCCCATGTATAGGATTATGCCAGTCAGGTATATGCCCTCGGCGGCTGCCTGGTGGATATTGTAGTCGATTGTGTAGCCAACCCCGACGAGGACGAGACCAATGAAGAAACCTGGGAGCATGACATTCGCCAGTACCGTCTTCCAAACCTCTCCATGTACATGACCGCTGGAATTGTTCCAATCAATAATGAGCCACCACCCACCAGCGACATGAACACGCTTTTACGTTCATCGAAGCCAATGTTCTGCATGAGGGTACCCATATAGTACATAATCGCATTGACTCCGGTAAACTGGCCCAAGAAGACCATAATGTTGGCGTAGACTACTGCACGACGTGCACGACCATCTGTGAAGAAGTCTATCCAGGCGAATCTCTTGGTGCGGGCCTGTTCTTCATTCTCAGCGGTGACGGCTTGGCGCATACTAAGGAACTCGTCCTTCGCTTCTAGCGTGTCGAACCCGCGAATTAGCTTCCAGACACCGTATGCTTCAGCTGACCTCCCCTTGTGCATGAGGAACCGGGGCTCTCGGGAAGGAACAGCATTCCGGTGAAGAGGATGGTCGAGAATACCAGCGAGGAACCGAGAATATAGCGCCAGTTGCCTCGAACATCAACGAAGATGGCAGCCACGGCATAGCCCAGAACTTCGCCCAGAGCGATGTTAAGTTGGTACAATGAGACTAGGTTGCCGCGGATTTTGCTGGGGACTGGGCTTGGAATTAGTGGGGAGCACATTGAGAGCCTTCGAATAGGGATACACACCACATTCTGCGACATAGACAGGCACTGTACCGCCCTCCAGACCCACCACCAACCCCCATACCAAGAATGAATCGACCAGCAAACATGATCCCGAAGTTGATGGCTCCGGCCTCTAGTGCAGCACCGATAGTATATAAGATACAGGAGACGATGATTGCCATGCGGCGACCCAGATACTCGTTCGCGGGCGACAGAGCAAGTGCACCACCCACAGCCCCAAGAGGCATGCCCGCGTTGATGAGACTCTGCTCCCAGTCAGACAAGTCCAGGTCTTTGGGCATCATAAGGTTGGCACCACTGATCAGGGACTGATCCAAGCCGGAAAGGAGACCTCCCAGCGAGGCAAAGGCGACGAGGACATAGGTGAAAAACGCCGGTCGGAGAAGGTGAAGAGAGGCCGCGATTTCTTGACTCCTTGCAATTGTTCCTCCAACTGTTGGAGTTCGGCATCCATCGCCACCTCATTGTAGTCGGTCTCGGTCTTGAAACCATCCCGTACATCGTCCATTTCCAAGGCCTTGACCTCCTTGTGGTCGTCATGAGTAGCTTCCAGATCTTTTAGAGAGGGCATGATGGGGTGGAGGGTAGATGTGAAGCTGAGAATCTACAGTCCGGGTCTATCGGGGTCAGGTTCCTGGGAGCTCTGCAAGGAGGGGATGGCGGGTGACCGCGAGGAATGTGAGACAATCCCAGAAAAACCTCACCTTCTCGAAATTAGGGACCAGCCCGGTGGACAGGAGCATTCGACCAGATGATGAAAGGTCGGTTGCCTCGTCACGGTCATGCTCTGTCCACGCCCGTGAGTAGAGCCGATGACGATGGCCAAACCGTGGTCCATTGATGTCGGTCAGAGACAGAGAAGAAGACGCACGTCGTAGGGATGGGAGATCTCGGGAGGTTGTGGTCCGACTGAGTCCCTAAAGCGGTCAGTTGTGAGAAGTCTGCAGAGACGGGATGAAGCATGCGCAAAGGCCATCCCCAATCCCCACCGAGACGCATAAAGTTGACACGGGATGAGAGCCGAAGCGATGGTGCCATATAGTGGCAGGGAAAGTACTACAGGAATTGCAGCACAGAGTACGTTGTCGAGTACAAAAGAGGAATAGGTCTCGGAAATGTACAAACATGCCCCTAGGCTTGTCAATCGAGATTTCTTGGAAAGGCCTAGGTGGTACGGCTTATTCACCGTGGGTCACCTGGTTGGGTAGGACCAGGATGAGGTAGGGTCGTAATAGGACGGAGAAAGATGGAGAGATCCGCTCTATGCAACGATTAGCTCGGCTTTTTGTTCGTCCGGCCTATCTACAGCGCAATCTAGGAACGAGCGCCATTCAAAGCGGACGATTTAAACATCCGCATAACTCACAGAGGCGTACTAGATATAATGCAAGCAAGGTCACATGGGCAAAAGCAGCAGGAGTATCAAGATACTGGAGCTTTTTACAATGCAGGCAGTGAATGCCACCAGGTTGTAACAGAAAGTTTCGCCGGAAGTCAGTGAATATGGCGTCTCAAACACGTTCCGAGAAGCTGGTCACAGCTCGTTTGAAGCAGCTCAGTACCTGCCCCGATGAGATCATCCCAAAGGAGAAACTGAAAAAATTCAAAGTCAAGATGATCTCACTGAATGTCGAAGATCCAGTCTGTCTCTACTTCAGACCGTTGAGTGTCAAGTTCCTGGAAGACCACGCTCCTCGTTCCGGATCCATTGCAAGCATCGAGAAGTCAAATCCCGAATTCTTCAAGCTCCGAGAGTACGACGCGGAAGCTGCTCGTGCTGCTTCGACACGGCAGGAGAAAGCCTTCTGGTCACCTTCCGCATGTACTCAGAGCATCACACAGGTCTTGGAAAACCTCATCTACCATCTTCCACGTCACAATCTCGGAGGGCGCGGCTGGGCTCTTGCTCATTTTGTCTGCTGGAATAGTGCAGAGTAGGTGCCTGAATAACATCTCTCGTGTCATCTAACATGTATATCTAGGCGTCCAGCTACTCTCAGCAATGCATACGACCTTAGTTATGAAAATCTCTCAGACCATTTCCACCGGTGACAGAGATCTTTGAGGTGGACAAGCTGATTTACCCACACGTCGTCATGATGGTTGAGCACCACACCCCCGATGTGCCTTCTGATAACAGCATGATACGCCATGAGCTGGCTTACATTCTCCGCGCCATGGAAGTTCGTCTGAGAGAAAATCTGTTTGCCAAGGATCAGCCTCAGCCTGTAAGACAACGTTGTGTCAGAATTATCGCATACGAATACTAAAAGTGTTGTTGCCCAGGTCCTTATGTTATCGTTTGTTGCCGAGCAGCAAGGCCGTATCATCGAGGCTTACATCGAGGACCAGTCGCAGATAGTGGTAGCATGCAGTCGGTTGTACAGCTTTGCAAAGAACAAGGACGCACCCTTCAAGCTTTTTTACCGCTGGTTGCTGGAAACCCCATTGGGTGGATCCATACCCTGACAGAGAAGAGTCGGAGAAGGATTGATTCTGGGTTTTCCTTTACACGCTTTACCGGGGTATATTCGAAGGGATGGATGGAAGTTGCTCAAATTGGTTTCCTGATAATATCGACTCAATGATTTTTTGCAATAAATGATACAACAAAGTTATGGTGATCTTTCTTAATGGCATTGTAGCAAGAGCAAAGGCCATCTAGATCTATTATGACATGAGAAGTTCATCGCGCAGACTATTTAGAACACAACACACAACAGGTGGTAATAATCCAAACGTGGCTCGGCATTTCACGGGCCTTAGCTTGGCACTAAACAAGCCGTCCCCGCAGTTGCCACAACTTTATTCTGGGGACAACCTTGCAGCTCATACACCGTACACCCCTTTATCTTATCCACCTGCCTTGATATCCTCTTGCCAGTCACAGATCACTGCCGAGCCTCGCTATGACTGTCAAAAAATGAGCGGAAGATTTCCACGCACCCGCACCGGCTGTCTCTCCTGTCGTCAACGGAAAAAGAAATGTGATGAGGTCAAGCCACAGTGCCGGGCTTGCACCCGCAACAAGTTGGGATGTACCTGGCCTCCCCACATAGTCCGGATATTCGGTCTCAGCTCGGGGTCACAGTCTCATAATGACACCCATTATGAGCGCGTCGATGTCGAGGCGATCTGTCAGAAGGAGCGTGATTCACCTTCATCCCCGTGTACATCCTCTGTTCAGTCTGCCAGCATAGATCCTACCCCATATTCTGTCGATGCAGGTGGTCACAAGGGGATGAGCAAAATCAATCCCTGTCATTATCTCCAGGTTTAAGCCTCGCTTTCAGTCCTGAACCGGCTTGGATATCGCTACCAGCATCCCGAATCCTACTTTCTCACTATCTGAATAACACTGGGCCTAGACTGGCCCCCGCACCAGATACACCTTTCGTTTCTTGGATATTACCAGTTGCGCATAGTGATGATCTGCTGATGAACAGCATTCTTGCTTTGAGCGGGGGCCACTTGCTCTACAAACTGTCGGACAACTATGCAGTTCAACAGGCGACGTACCAACACTATTCTCTAGCAGTGCAGACCCTTTCTCGGATGGTCAATGATGCAACTCTGCTGTCTGAGCCTATTGTGCTTCTTCGAGTGGCTTTGGCCATCCTACTTTTATATCATTACGAGGTAAGTCGTAGAGCTTCGGGCACCTCTTCTAACAGACCTGTCCTCTCTGACTTGGCAAAATATTCAAGGTGGTCTCTGGACACTTAGATGGGTCTCCTTCACTCATTTGCGCGCTTGTCGTCATTTGATTCTACGCCTGCGAAGCAACATCCACCAGTCTATGTCAACTTCCGAACAGAAGCTGCTTGGATTTGTCATTGAGGTCTATTCCTACATTGTCTGTGCAACAGCATCACTCCATTCAATATGAACTGCAACAGGACGATTGCCCATGACTCATTCTTGCACTCACTAGATGACTTTCGGATTCCGGTGCATTCGGTGTCATGTTCAGCGGGTTCCACCGCCTGTTTGAACTCATATCTACTGTATCTCTGTTCGCCGGAGAGCAGAACCGACCGTCATCATTGACGGATAATTGTGAGACAACAGATCGCTACGAAACATACAACCAGTTGAAGCAGCAGATTGGCGAGTTGAACCCTTCTCCGGTGATGGACGAACCCTACAACATCGACACTCGCTCAACCCACAGCAGCAGCCTTGGACATGTTCCGAATAGCTTTACTGCTCTTTCTAGAAACCACTGTATTACCATTCTCTAAGAATGACATTATGAGGGTGCAAACCTTGCAGCCTTATCTCGATCTGGCTCTACACCATATACCACAGGTCCTACCGTCGAGTTATTCATGCATCATGATGTGGCCGCTTGTGGTCATTGGGTCTTGTTTGGTGAAGGAGGAGCAGCGCGTTGTCATTATGCGTCTCTTGAACGATAATCATTATTTGATGAGGAACACAGGGCAGGCAAGCGATTTGCTTCGGTTACTTTGGGATGATCCGGATGAGTACGCTTTTGGGCCGTATGGGCTTGGGCTGTTGATGAGACGATATAGTTTGGATTACGGTGTTATATGAAGGAGGGTATCTACTGTACGAATACACATACCGCTAAGACTCGGTCTTTGCATTACTGTCATGTTGATGAACATCCTACTACCAATTCCACAATTGTAACCCGCAGGAGCAGATGAACCAAGTTACTGAGGCGGGATTTCGATGACTTCCACTTGCGTCTTGGCATCGCGGCTAGAGATAACGATAAGAGATCCCTGCTAAATTAGACTTCATGGTAAATCGTTTGATTGGATGTAAAAGTCCAGGTGCGAAAGCTAATTTCCCACACTCGACATCCCGCGGGCCCCGAGCTTACGCTGGTGCTCGAAAGTCCGAACAGATCTGTGGTAACACTAGTTCCGGAATGCTGTATCGGCTGGACCGTAGTGTTTCCACGTAGCCATTATTATAGACAGCCCCGCATCCGATTCCAAATGTGGAATGGAGGATCCGCCGTGGCGACATAGACTACGTTGTAGGCCCCATTTGGTCCCAGGAGGAATTGACGACTCTGATCGTAAAGATTCACTTCCCTTGATACAATTGAAATGGTCCAAGATAAGATGCTATAAATACCCCTCCTCGACGGACTAGAACCACGTCGTACCTAGCCACTTTCTCATTACAACTACTGCTTTCCATACATACATACTCTTTTATACTCAAATATGTCTTCCAATCCTGCTACACAGAGTCTGTGGATGTGGTGGTCATCGGCGCAGGCTTGAGTGGACTGCGAGCAGCATTATCCATCCAAGCAGCAGGATACTCCTGTGCAGTGGTCGAAGCCATCGATGTCGGGGGGAAAGACACTCACCCTGCCGTCGAAGAAGAGTGGTCCCGGCGTCAATGATCTTGGCGCCGCTTGGATCAACGACACTACGCAGAGTGAGATGTACAAGCTTGCTCGGAAGTATGGTGTTCAGACTGAGGTTCAACTCCATACGGGCGATGATGTTTGGGAGCATGATGGTGGTGTTGTCTTGTCTCCACAGGGATTTTGCCGGTAAGATTCTCAGCCTCTTGTCATCTGGGTATCAACGACGGGTGCGTGCTAACGTTCATCGTGGTTATATTTAGTTGAGTGAAGAGGAGCAGGCTGCTTTGGGCCAAGTCATGAAGCATATTGCGGAGATCGTTTCGAGATGTCAATCTGGAGGATCCTATATCAGGACCAGGCGCAAAGAGCTGGACAGCCTTTCACTGCATCAATTCTGCATCCAAACTTTCCAGTCTGAAGCAATCACTTCCCTTCTCAATACCATTAGTCAGTCCCTCGTTGGTATCGAGAGCAAGGATCTCAGTGCTCTGAGTTTCTTGCATTCTTGCAAATGTGGAACTGGAATCGAGGCCATGATCTCTGATACCAAGAATGGGGACAGTACCTCCGGTTACGACAGGGTAGGAAGCCTATATCTACTTTCAACGTTCCTACAAACATGCTAACCATCCCAAGGTGCGCAGACGATCTCGAAGAAGATGGCCGCCGAGTTGAAACCAGGCTCACTTCGACTTTCAACCCCAGTGACCCATATTGAGCAGCATTCCGAAAGCGGTACTTGCACGGTCCGAACTGAGAGATGACAAAATCACCTTCCAAGCGAAGAAAGTCATTCTCTCCGTTGCCACTCCTCTCTATCGCAAATTCGAATTCAACCCTCCTCTGCGGTAGACAAGCAGCGTCTCGCCGAGGGAAGCATCCTAGGCTATATAGCAAATCATCTTCGTGTTCGACAAGCCGTGGTGGCGCATTGCCGGACTATCGGGGAGTTCAAATCCACAATGGAGGACCGATTCTCTTCTCAGTGGATACTAGTATCCCCGATGATGACCAGTGGTCCATCAGCTGCTTTGTTGTCGGCGGGCGCGGCATTGACTGGTCGAAGGTCGCAGGAGGAAAGACGCTCATCTGCCTGGGAGCAGCTCGATCTACATTTGAGAAGGTCGACCGTGAGGGTAAGAAGCTTGAAATCCCGGAACCCATCAATGTTTTGGAGTATGAATGGACCAAGCAGGAATACTTCCTTGGAGGTCCGTGTCCAGTATCGCCGCCTGGACTTCTGTCTTCCATTGATGGGGCTACGGTTTGTCGGCCGTTCGGAAGCATTCACTTTGTGGGTACGGAGACAGCGTTGCAGTGGAAGGGGTATATGGAAGGTGCTGTTCACTCTGGGGCTAGAGGTGCTGAGGAAGTCATTGCAGCCCTTTGCAATTAGCCGCTGTCTTGGTTATTCTACATTTGTGCGCGAGATGAGGTAAGAGATACATGAATTTACTATAGCAATGCAACATCGGATGGTAAAGCTCAACGCTCCAAATAAACCTAATGCTCAATATTAGTCAATTATGTAGCAAATCGAGCATTTGGGTGCAAGGACGAAAGTTCGTAGGCATGAACGACAGACCAGTACATATATCAGAGCAGGATACAGGCGTAACGGACAAAGTTCGATTTCTGAATTCCATTCCATTTTGCCTCCATCCACACATACTCCAATAATTCCACTGATTTTACATGCCCATTTGCTCTACTCAGTATAAGCCCCCTATCATATGCTCCAACAATGACCCCCCTGTACAATCCCACTGCTACAGAAAGCCGGGAGACGAACAAGAGGCAAAAGGCCTGCAAGGGTGGCCATCTTGCACAGGTACGCGCATGTCTCCAACTGACAGTTTGCGGTGCTTGATGTCGATAAACAGAGGGTCATGGCAGCATCACGAGCATATGAACGGTTCCCGTGGTGGGAAGGGTCCGCACACTGAGGATCAGTAATAATTTATAAGAGTATCTTCGAAAGGGGACAGATCTTACGTAGGATCATGATAGTCACGTTATGGACCCACGCATCTGGCTTCTTCGAGTGAATATTTGCACTAATTGCCATTCATTGTTCTTGACCGAGCGCACTTGTTTGTTATATGATGCAGACGCGATATAAGAACGAGATTGAGCATTATCAGGCGGAGATAAAAGCTCATAAAGCTCATATGCGTGCCCTTCAGGTGGAAGATAAACGGCTGGAAATGGAAGAGCAACTGGATTTAGAATTTTGGCTCCGACCTATGTTTCTTAGTCAAACGTTGGTCCACTTAATATGGGGACTATCGTCTTCAGCCAGCTTCTCCCGAGCCCGGCTTCACTCACCTGTTCCACGAGCGACTTATGCGTGATTCGAAAGATTAACTTTCTGTTTTGATAGCATCAAATCACAGACATGGTTGGATTCGCATGTTGACGTACCTGTTGAATTTCTGAATTGGGCGTCATATATATGCCTTCACTGAAAACTTACCATATGTCTAGATAGCATATGCTGGTCATTGACTTCCGACTTTCCGTAACAATGAATATTCTGCTGAAGCGAAGTTATTCACACTGCACGTTATGGAACAACATGATGGGTACAAGTCCGCTATTCCTCACGTTCCTTTCCCTCCTGGAGCCAGCGGTTTAAATGCAGTTGTTCTTCTATTTCCAGCAGTTTGCATTCCGCCTCAAGAGCATGCATATGGGCTCTATGAGCTCTTTCCTCCGCCCGATAAGCCTCAATCTCCTTCTTATGCCGCGCATGCATCATTTCAATCATAGAAGACGGTAGTTCACCAAAGTTATAGTCGCTAGGGAATGAGCTACCAACTCGGTAGCCACGGCGGGAATCATTGAACAAAGGTGAGCGAGAGCGGTTTCTCTGTGTCTGCTCATCACATCAGTATGGGGGCTTCGTTCTCGGTACTGGTGTCTGGGACGGTTGGTCTGCGGAGAGCACGTCAAACCACTGGTTGGCAGACACACTTTCGCCTCTGTGTCCCTGTTATCACTTCCCTGGTCAACTTTTGATGCTTCTAGACTCAACTGCTGCAGCTGCACTTGAGACCGTAATAGAGCGGGAAGCTGAAACTGGGGCTGAGGTGCAGATGGCCGGGTAATCAAAGAAGCTAATGATGGCGTCAAGGGAGGGGGCAACGACGTTTCTAGGAAGTATTGCAAGGCTGCAGAGGTTGTAATGCCCATATTTGGCTCATTCGTGGGCAAGCTTGGTTGTGGTTGGACCATTGTCGATATTTGGCGATCTAGTATGAACGGCCTTGATTAGCCCTCTGTATTGTAGCATCCAGAAAGTTAGGGCCTGCCTAAGAGCGAGAGCGAGAGAGACAGAAAAAAAGTTAAAAGGAGATTTAAGTTGCACAAGGCAGTCTGAGAGTCGATATATCAGCTGAGTCCATTGATGATGGCATGAACTATGACTTACCGAACGTGCTAAGGACGCTGAGGCTACTGAGGAGGTTGATGGCTACTCGAGATCAGCTGGAGGCTCAGAGCAAGAGAGGAGTAGTGAGAGAAGGAAAGAATAGGAGACAGAAACACAGGGAGGAACAGAAAGAACACTGGGAAGGAATGACGAGGAAGCAGGTGAACTTCGACCAGCGCCCTCACCTCCCTCACGCGACCATTTCATATCATTCAAGAAAGAGTCTCTGGAGTATGGCTTCCAGAACGGGCTGATTTATGTCTTCAATCAACTTTTCCAACAGCCAGAGCTGGATATTAGGCAAGACATCTCTCGACCGGCTTGCTACCTTAGGCGTTGCTTAGTTAAGAATCAGATCAATCTATCTAGGATCAAGTTGGAGTGTAAAATAATATCATTACTGTACGAGCTGCCAGATCTTTTAAGGGAAGCAAAGAACCTTGAATACTCTCTTCGTAGAAAGCTGAACGACTGCTTAGGAGAGAGACCTTCTCCAATATTTGCCGCTTGTTGTTTCGATATTTCCCACACCCTCCAGAGCTACGACCCAGAGGGACACACTTTTTTTACAACCCGAAATAGAGAGAATTTTACCTGTTTTGAATATGTCTTTGCCATAAGGGTTGAGCCTGTATAAATGTCTTGATGGACATGGACCCTTCTCGGACAATCTATTCCATATAGTCTACACCACTCATGTTTACGGAATGGCAACGTCCGGTGGCCTGGCTTTTGAATGAGGTAAAGGCCAATGTGCATATTATAGAACTAATCGTAATGGTTGCAGCAGCAGATCCCGAACACGGACTGGACATGCTGAGACTCCTCCTGAACCGGCTAGGACGTCATTTGCGGGTCACTGAACAAATTCTCAAAGCGGATATTAAATACAGATCCGACAACAAGAACCTCAAGCTTCTGATAGCTCACCTAGGCGATAGTATCCGCCTGTTCGTGACCGAAAACCTTGTCAAATATGCGGTCTCCAACGGCAGCAGGGAGACAGTGAAGACAATTTTGAGTCATGCAGATCCAGAGGTTCACGAGATCGAAGACTTGTTGCTTAAGGCAGCCCGATCTAATTATGCAAGAGGTATGATCCCTCTTTTGCTCGCTTCATT
Organism: Aspergillus micronesiensis; assembly: GCA_039763685.1. Lineage (NCBI taxonomy): Eukaryota > Fungi > Ascomycota > Eurotiomycetes > Eurotiales > Aspergillaceae > Aspergillus > Aspergillus micronesiensis. Next base: position 123,565 of record JASHHO010000082.1, on the reverse strand, counting down.
CGAACTGAAAGACATCTTGGAAACCGTAGTGGTGGAATCATGCGGAAATACGAACATGGTAGACAAATTCTTGAATACCAGGAATGAACATCAAGGTTTAGACATTATCAACCTGTTCATGGCTCACGGAATTAAGACCCACATTACAGAAGACATTGTTCACTACGCACTGGACCACGGCAAGAACAAGCGATGCTGAAGTTTCTACTGGATCACTGTGACATATAAAATTACCATCACGGAGGAGACAATGATCGCTGCGGCAGGGAGGTATGGGCCGGCAGCCCTCAACCTCTACAAGACCATGCTGACGGCCCGCTCCCACTCTCTGATCATGTTATGATGGCTGTAGCGGCGGCCGCTACAACGTGGATGAAGCTATGAATCTTCTTAAACATCATGCCGCTGAGGAAGGAGTCTTGTTAGCTGCTACAGGTAGAAAGAAACCGGAATGTTGGCTGCGCTGCTGCAACAAACCTGGCCGTACATCAATTATCACAGAAAATGTGCTTATTGCTGCCGCTGAAAACCGCTTTTGCGAAGCTGCGGTCCCTGGGCTTCTCCTGGGACACTTAAAGAATCCATCTTGCATCATGAAGAAGTCCTCCTCGCTGCAGCCAGAAATACTAGAGGGTTCGAAGTAATAGAACTACGTTTTTACAATACCCGCAAACCATGGTGGGTGAGGGGGTTGTGTTAGTTGCTGCCGGAAATTCAAGAGACGGTCTGCGGATCTTGAAGTTTCTTCAAAGGCATGGAACAAACATCCTAATCACCGAGGAACTACTTGAAACGGCATGCGAAAATTTCTCACAAGGCTTCGAAATCCTGCAGTGGCTGTTCCGACAACATGGGGGATATCCCAGTCACGGACCATATGCTTGAAATTGCAGCTGGATACAGGCTCTGTATATTATCGTTGCTCTTGGAATAATCGAAATGCACAGGATGCAATTCCAGAGAAGGTGCTCATGTCTGCAATAGACTATGGGACAATGGCATTTTGGAGTTCTTGGTGGAACGGTGTCGAGAACAGATTGTCATAACTGAGAACGTCATTTTACAAGCAGCAAAACATCATTGGGACACAGCAATTCTCTTTCTATCTGAGCACTATATGGACCAAATTCAGGGTGACTGGTGGTATGCTCAAGTCGGCCTGCAGATATGGTGCCAAGGGCACAGTGGACTTCTTGTTGAAGAACAAACCAGACACGCTTGAAATAACCCATGAAATGATAGCAGCTGCAGCAGAGAATCGTTTCAGGGGGGTGGAGATTATGAAGCTCCTCCAAGAAGGATTGGCTTCGGAAAGCAACCCCCTACCCATTACGACGGATGTTTTGGTGCTGCAGTGCGAAACACGCATGTGTCTCGCACCCGCCCTCCGGAATATCCGCTCCCAAGTGAAAAGATTCTACGACTGCTCATACAGAGCGATAAACAACAGACCGAACGTTCCATCACGGAAACCACTATTCATTCCGCTGCTTGCTCGGGTGACATGAAACTTCTTGAGCTGTTCCAGAAGGAGATGGGGTGCAATGTCACGAAAGAGCATTTTTCAATTGGTGCCCTGCGCAATGCTTCTATCGATGGAGACTTGAGTACCGTACGAAACCTCATAGCAAAAGGAATTCATCCTGATTATCCGGATAGCAACGGAGAATCTCCATTATGCCACGCAGTCGGGGGCAGACATACAAAGATCGTGGATATGCTCCTACGGACCGGATTGGTGGATGTGAATATACAACAAGAAAGGGGAATGACGCCTATTTTCATCGCTCATACGTGGACCAATAATTCTGGAATGATTCGTAGGCTACTATTGGCTAAGGCAAAGGTGGACATTCCGGATGCAAGAGGCGATACACCGGAATCTCGTGCAAGGGGAGGAGTCACGGAAGGAGGCTTCTATGGAATATTTCGTTAACTCCTTGCAAGATATCAGAATGTCTAGGCAGTGTTTTACTAAAATAATCATCGTGGATTTATGTCAAGGGTTCCGAGGTCCAAGGTTTCCCGTCCAAGGAAATTTTAGTGAATATGCACAGATCTATCTCCGTACTGTCTACCCTCGCATCCTTCAAGAAATTGTCAAAAACTTGCCAACGTGCCAGCGGAACAAGGTTGTGCTACCGCAGCTTCGTCAGATTCCTCGGGCATGTTAGTGGTGAGCAAGAAGATCCCTTGATATTAGTCGAGTGTGCACGAGTCTATCCATCCAACAACATGGTTGCCTTTCAACTGAGGAATACTGGATCTTCATTGGGCCCAACTCGAAGGATACGACTGTAATGGCATAGGCGGCTTCAGTACAACCTATTGCCACAACTGGAACTTCATATAGACTTCCTTTTGTAAGTATAATTCTCAGCATAGCATCAAGTAGGAACAGATATTAGAAATGCCGAGTCTTGATTGTTAATGGCGGAGATACTGAGGGAGTTCTCGTTCAATCAGGTCGACATCCATCATACACCTTTCGTTTGACATGACCAAGGCACTGGATTGTATTATTGGGTGCTGCGAAGGGACCGTCAGCACTAGTTTCACTCTCCACTGCTTATGCTTATAAATGAGGCCAACCATCAGGTTACAGGTGGACCCTGTCAGCAGACACGGGCATTGCATTAGTAACAATAGCACGCAAAATCAACTTGCCTGTTTATATCAAGTGAGTAGATTTCGACGCAGAGAAGCCCAAGCCCTCCAAACTCTCTATCCAGTCACCTCAGACTTCAACCATGCCAATCCAGTTCTTCTTCGCCTCAGGGGCCTGCTCACTATGCCCGCACATTCTCCTCCACGAAGTCGGCGCCGACTTTGAACCCATCCAGGTTATCGTCAACGGCATTCAACCCGATCTCCCGGAGAATTTCCACCGCCTCAACCCCAAAATGCGCGTGCCTGTCATCGTCATCGACGATCAGGTCATCACCGAGCTGCCGGCCGTTGCAACCGTCATCGCTAGCCTCGCTCCTGAGAGATACCTAATGGGGAAGACCCCCATCGAGACCGTGCGCGTCTACGAATGGATGAACTATCTCTCGGGCACTCTGCATGCCAGCGCCTTTGGCTACTTCTTCCGACCGGATCGCGGGACTGTCGCAACTGATGAGGATGGTCTGCAGGCTGTCAAGAGCAAAGCCTGGGAGAGTATTCTCAAATGTTTCGGATATATAGAGGGGAAGTTGGAGGGCGTTCATGCGGTTGGGGATCGTTTCACGGCTGTGGACCCCTATCTTTATGTATTTTACCGTTGGGGTAAAATGTGTGGCGAGGATATGTCGGTCTATCCGAAGTACACCGAGTTGGTGAGAAATTTGGAGGCGAGAGAGGCGGTTCAATTGACGTTGCAGAAGGAGAATTTATCTGCGGTTCTGTGATGGATTGATGTCTTGTGTGCAGCTTGATTTGTGGACTGGATATTGGGGCGGGAATAGTTCTCGGTGTCTTGTTTTGATATTGTACAAGAGCTCTGTGTATATGTAGGACACTTTCAATTGAACACATTTGAAGTTCCCTTGGGTGAACACCTTTCATTTCAACAGAAGACCAGCTATGGGCCATTGATTCTGTTAGACAGCTCTGTAATGAGCGTGTTGACTTCGTCAAGAGGGATAGACACATTCAACGCAAACCAGGTAACCCCCATCTCTGCATCCACTCGCACCTCACAACATCCTCAATCGTTGCTCGTCGTCGCGGTTTGAGGACTAGCATTGACTTGAGCATATCACCAAGCGCTTTCTCCTCGTCGTGTTCGAAGATTTGAAAATGCGTGTTCTCAAGCTTACTGATTCGCTGTCGCGCATTCTGTATGCTCACCGGGAACCGCTCCTCCCAACTCCTAGCACTATTGCTATAATGCTGCCTTAGCTCTTCCTTGACGCTCTTACGACCATCCTCATCAAACCAGTTGCTTCGATTGGCCCACTTGCCCACCATCAATCTGGTAGTTTACCAAACGTCTCGACATGTTCCCTCGTAATGCTATCACGATTGGGTACGAACACTTCGAAAGGAGGAGCGGTTCCGGAAATATCCCAGATCGTACAAGCAAGAGTCCATATATCAGCTGGAAAAGATAGTGGGTCGTCTGTCTCAGAATCCGCGAAGAATGCCTCAGGGGGCGCGAGCAGGTGCGGTGTGTGGCATGTGAATGTTTTTGTATGTGAGGGCTGGAATGATTCGCCAAAGTCCGCAAGTATAATTGAAGAGTCAGCTGGAGTAACTTTGTCACTTCCAAGCCCAAGCCACAGTGGCACGATCAGCTCTGAGGGAGCACCGGGGTCAAGCGGTGCACCGTCACAGCGGACTACGGGCTGACGTGTGGGCTGACCCGTCTGCTCATATAGCCGTTTCACGCTCATGTAGTACCAGCTAGGTGGGAGTCGTAGGAAGATATTTCCGAGGTGAAGATCTGCAGTCATCCAGTCAGAATGGAGGAGTTAGTAGTGGAGGCTTCAAGACATACTGCCATGCACAATCCCCTGAGAATGAACATACTGAACCCCAAGGATAAGCTGCGCCCCAAGATCCCTTGCAACTGGCAGATGAAAAAGCCGATGATAGGACGCCTCCTTAGCTTCCTCGATACTAACTCTTGCAGCCTCCATAACCAAACAACGATGGCTGCCATTCGGTCCAACAACAGGAAAAGAACTCAAAAGATTCTGGACCATAGTCTTCACCGGATGGTCCGAATCACGCTGCGCCAGCTGCATCAGAACCTTCGACTCGTGTTCCGTGCGCTCGGCCGATTCCGCTGTTGAGATCTTGAGAGCGACTAGCCGATCGTGTCGCCTGTCTCGTGCTAACCATGTTGTCGCAGATCGACCGAACCCAAGCTTATGAATGACTGCGTACTGTCTGTTGAGGAATTGATCGCCAATTCGGACGGGATGGTAGCCGCCAGGAACGTAACAGTCCAGGCGCTCGAATTCGTCGGGATCGATGTATTCGTATTGGATTTGGCTGGGGTGGATTGAGTTTGCTTGATATCTTCTGGTGCTTGAGATCCATCGTAATTGGAATGTGTAGGACGGTCCAGAAGTTACGCGTCTGGACAAGTATCTGAATGCAGACATTGTTGTTGAAGTTGGTGGTTGATGGATGAAAGGGATGACCATGACAGCCAGACCCCACCCAAAGTGATATACGCGCTTATGTCCTCCGTCTCCGTTTATGTTAAGTACTACTAGGGTGTAATCTCACTACGGAATATATCCACACAGGCACAATTATATCAACGAAGATGAAGTCATATTCGAAAGTCTATATCTAAATGAACGACAAGAAGTAGTAGAGGTAGAGACATAATACAGAAAGTGATATCATGAAAGACGTCCTCGCTTCAAACACCCTTGACCAAACGACCCAAAATAGAGCTAGAGATATAGAAGAAGTGGTATGGGTAAGAATATAGGAATGTAGAGAAAGGTAAAAGAAAGACAGGAACAGAATATAGATGTGAAACTCAACCGCGCACTTTCCGGTAGCTGGGCGGGCTCCAGGACCGCTTGATCAGTTTTCCAGCCCAGACTGGTATCACAGACACGGCGCACACAGCTACCACGCGCCAGACCCAGTCAATGGTGATCACGTACTTGAGGTCAAAGTAATCACCCAAGAATGGGACGCTAGCGGCGTAGACGAGTGCGGTCCCGATGATGCAGAAGATCATCACAGGGTGCCACGTCGTGATGGCGATCGCGACCATCAGCAACTCGTTGAGCACGAGTGCCGTGAATGACACACTGATAAGCCGCGGTCCGGTTGTTGTATCGAGGAGGAGCTGGGATAGACCCTGGATCATGGCACCCTGGTAAACGGAAACGAACACCCACCCGAAGAAGGACCGGTAGCTGAGACTGCGACCAGTTTTGAGTTCTTTGTACAATTCAGGGTAGAGATTGGCTAGCTCCTCATCCACGTCACGATCGAAAACGAGCGAGAATACTGGAGCGTTGGTGTATACGGTGGCATATCCGACCATCAGCCAGTTGATGAAGAGGCCCTTGGGGTCGAAGTGACTAGCAATGCTGTACATAGTTTGACAGGCGCTAATAATCAGACCACGGTGCATGATGAACTGAGCGAGCTTGGCAGACCGTTTGTAGGAGTTACGTCCGTGCCACACAAGGAGCTTGGTGAGGTGGTGGAATTGTGTGATGCTGAAGTCGGCTGCAAGGGAAGCTTGACGGCCCTCCTTTCCGACGATACCAATTCCCACATCTGCAGCTTGGATCATCGAGACGTCGTTTCCACCATCTCCGATACAACACACGCGCTTTTTGGTGTGGTGCCGGATCAGGTCAGCGACTTCGGCCTTTTGAGTTGGGGAGCACCGGCACGCGATGACAGCGGGGAGCAGGACGGCCACGGATATGAACGCAGTCTTGAACTGACCCAGCATAAGAGAAAGGGACTCGCCGTCAATGAGGAGACAGCAATCTGTTTTGTTGCGCAAAAAGTCGAGTGTTTCCTGCGCAGTGGATTTGTCTTTGACTTTGGCGACAGTATGAATGTACTGGCCTCTGGCAACCAGTTTGGCGGAGATCGCCACACAGCGCGCAGTTTCAACCTTATCTCCTGTCAACATCCAGATCTTGACACCAGCGTTGCGGAGAAGCTCTAACGAAGGCTTCACATCTCGCTGCAGTCGGTCCTCAACACCGGTCACACCGAGGAGTTCCAGGTCGCGCTCCAGATACTCGCTGATCACATTGGCCATGCTTGCATCACGGCCCTGGAGGGTAAGTGACGCCTGCTTATACTTCGTGGTGAATCCCTGATACTGCTGAGCTGACAATCGCCGTCTGCCAACGACTAGAGTCCGCAAGCCCTCACGAGCCATATTGGCCGTTTCCTCATCAAGCCAGTCGTTGGCTGCCACGATAGTAGACATCACCGTATCTGCACCCTTCTGATAGAACCATATCTCACTCTCGGCTTTCGGGGATTCTAAGATTTGTTCGCCTGTCTCGAACTGAACAATGATTCCCATGCGTTTGCTGTCCGAGGTGAAGGGGAATATTTCGAGAATGCGCACCCGGACAACCACGTTGCCCGTGTGAGTAGATTCAAGCACAATCGACTGGCGGTCACGATAGGAGACTTTGAGTCCAACCTCCTCTGTGTACCGCACTATGGCAATCTCGTCAGGAGACGAGGCTTGATAGTTTGTTACCTTGACTCGTCTTCCTCATCCGTAGTCGGTGTGACGTTGTGACAAGAGCAAGAGCTAAGACGATGTCTCGGACGCGTGAACCGATTTCTCTCCGAGTCCGAGGAGCAGCTCCAAGCCCAGCTTGGGTTCCGAACACAGCTGATGGCGTCGTGAGAGAATTACCGGCAAAGCTTTGTTGGATGTATGAAGCAACTTCTTCCATTGCATCATTTGCGTAGGAAACAGTGCCGACGTGAATTTTTTTTAATTCCATTTCTGGTATGGTCAGTTGGGACATAATTACTGGACATGGAAGCAAATGACTTACCATTCTGAGTCAACGTCCCCGTCTTATCGGAAAGAAGATATTCGATGCGACCCAGGTCTTCAGGAATAGTGCTTGTTCTCACGACGGTGTCCGGGATGTCCTTATCGCGTTCAATGAACCTTCCGTACACAGACTTGGCCATGTCCAGATTCACTCGCAAGCTCATGGGAATGATCGTGGAGAAGAGGATCAAGTATATCATGATGGCAATGTACCATTCCTTGTCATTGGTCGGCTCGAACCCTTCCAGAGCAACCAGGACAATGGACAAGGTGAGAGTTAATATGCAGAGAATTTTGGTCAGGTTATTGATTTCGTACTCCAGTAATCCGACCTTCGAACGGGAAGGCGATGTGGAAAGGGCAGCTCGAGTCTGGGAGCCGGTGTAGATGATGGCAGCATACGTGACAGTATTCGATGCGAGCACGGTGTTGGCCCATGCAGTGTTATCGATCGTTAGGGGTGCCGAGTTGGGTTGCGCAGGCTCATTGTCATCTCTGTCATCCGACTTGTCTACATGCGGATCATAGAAACCAGATGCCGGTCGTAGTTCGATGGTGCCAACAAATTCATTGACTCGTTTATCTGGGGCGCTTGCAGTTACCTTGAGCCGGGTGAAGTCACGGAAGGAAGATTCTGCGACAAAACAGAAGGGAGACGCAATTTCCAATCAGTCTCTCCGTCCAGCTGATCGGTCCGGATAAAAGTATCGCTCGCCGATGAGACATTGGCAGCATCTGCTGCTGCGCTCGAGCTGGACTCGGGTTCTTGATCTGGGAGAAGCTCGGATGTTTCTGCAACAGAGTCTTTGCGAGTAGTATTCGAGTCGTTGGAGATACTTTTCAGGATCACGACGTCCGCAGGTAGACGCTGGTTTTTGCGAACCTTCAAAACATCTCCGACCTTTAGATCCCGAGATCGTTTTGTAACCTCCACTGCGCCATCATTCGGAGCCTCTCCGGGGGGCAATCTCCTGTCCATAGATCTGTCGAAGGAGACAATAGTAAATTCTTCCGAGTTCGCCTCCGCATCTCTCCGGCGACGACCAATATCATCCAGGGCCTCTTTTCCTAGAGATATCGAAACAACGAATGCTAACGGTGCAATATAGGATGACATATAACCGATGCGGAGTATAGGGATTATCTGCGATAGGGCGACTAGGAGGAAGTAGATGTTGAAGAAAAAGGAGAATTCGTTGTACAAGGTTCGCGGAAGGAAGCTCCAGGGCGTGTATTTAGCGTTCGAGACCACGTTTGCGGGATATTAGCCGCCTGCAGCTGTCCAACCAAGACATCTCGAGGTGGTTTGCTCTCTGCAACGTTGTTTGCTGTAGATCGATGAGAGGTCCCAAATAAGGCCGCTTTTAGACTGGACAAGGGGTGTCGGCGTCCGTTGGGTAGATCGTCATCGCGGAACGAACGAGTCGAGTTACGCCTGCCCTCCTGGAGCAGCGGAGCATCGTCATCAATATAGTTGTGTGAGCTTGCGTGGGATCGTCGGGCTCCATCACCGTCACGTTCCTCCAACAGACCCTCCATGTCCTCCGAACGCCGATGTAGTCCAGAGGGTGTCCGTTTCCACATGCGATTACCACCGATCCGAAGATTCCTCAAAGCGATCCCTGGCCCATGGTTTCTATATCCAGTCGATTCGTCGCGCGATAATCGGGGGTGCATTGGAGCTGAAGTTGGGTCGAGCTCCTCCAAGTCGAGGTCGTCATCGGAGCCGGAGTCACCAGCGATGCTGGCGCGGCTGTGGGGGTGGAGGTAGTCGGAGGATGAAGGCATGGCGAGGAGTGTTTACGGGAGATAATGTGTATTTCTCATGCGAGAGGAGCAGTTCCGAGGCTCCTGCTTCAACACTTAGGTATCATGTCACTGCGCGTTGCATACAAGGTACCTCAGCGGGACCATTGTTGTTCCAGAGCGGGAGAGTCGGTGTTGTGCCGCCAGGGCTGGAAAGGAGAGGAGTTGGGACGAAAAAAAGGATAAGAGGTTGAATTCTGGGAGCCGCCGTCGGTGAAGCTTGAGTAGGGGAAAGCGACAACACGCTGTGTCTTGCTCGTTTGTTCAGCGCTGGACTGGCTGCCATGGTGGCCTGGAATGCGATGATGGCAAGCGGAGACACCTCCGATCACATGATTGGCCGTGGCAGCCCCCGGCCAGACACAGGGACCATGATGAAACAACGATGTCGTTGGCGGTCATCGGATTTCTTGTTTTAGGGGGAGAAACGATACTGAGGGAATTGATGCCTAGGGATTTAGGGAAAGAGGGAAAGGGAAATAATTCTCTTGCTTTACACCATGACTATCTAGGAAGTGAGCAACCTGCACCTGTGCGATCACGATGTACTGGATCAGGACTTATGCATGCGCTGAGTCATCCTCCGGTTATGCATGCCCAAAGAGCATAGGTGGCCCTTCCCGCGGGATGAACATGACGGAGGGAGTCGAGCTAGCGGAGTTAACGGTAGTCTATCACGGCACCAGCTCATCTTGTTTCCGCCCCCCCGAGTCGCGACAGCGCGCACCCTCCCTCGGTAATTCATGCAGTCATGACACCCCAGCTCATTTGATTCTACTGTTTTTCCCCTTCTGGTGATGCGTTGGATGTGATCCGCGTATCTGTTCTTCTTTCTATATAATTTGGGTCTTTTACGTCTAGTCCATGTCCCGCAAATAATCCCTGTTGACCCCTATACGCCTGCCCGTCGCCTCAGCGATCCCTAGGGTGAGCAAACACCCCCGCAAGGAAACGTGTCAGCTTTGCACGCAGATGCTGACCCTCTCCTGGAGGTCGATATCTAGCAAATATGGCAGACCCGGAGCAGTTCGCCTCGTGGAACCCTGCGTTGAGATCGGACGATGTTGCGCCTGCGATGGTGTCAGATTCGGGCGACATGTCCATAACAGACTCCAAGACTTCGACAACAGAAACCTCCCTTGACCTACCCGAACCCGTCGAATCCGTTTCCAACACAGACCTGTCGGAGTCTGGTGTCGCGACAGACGCGACGGAACCCGTAACAGCAACTCCGCCCGTGATGAATTCCCATACTCAGTCAAACTCCGAAATCGAACACGGCCCGGACCAGACTCTGCACACGACGCAAGACGAGGTCCAGGAGTCTTCGCCTAGAGATAGTAATGCCTCCGAACCCGTTGAAGCCCCCAAGCAAGTTTCCTTTGCGCCGATCGACGATGAACCTATTCCGCATGACGATCAGAATGCGTCTTTCCCATCCTCTGAGAATGCTCAAGATCTTTCTTGGGCCAGTGACAATAACACACAAGATCCGTGGCAACTGGATAGCTCACCGCTGGAGCTGAGCGATGAGCAAAAGGAACCTCCTGCAAGCATCGATGCCCAACACGAAACCCCCGATGCGACCGCCCCTACCCTTGCAGATCAAGAGCAGAATGTGCCACAGCACGAGACTCGAGATGCAACATTCCCTCCCCCAGATAATACGCAAGACCTTTCTTGGGCCGATGACAGCACCGCACAAGGCGTTGGAGAGCATGACACTTCGCCATGGGCCATGGACAGCCAGCAAAACAAGGCAACGCCCATCACGACCAACGGCGAATTCAGTGGTACCAGTCATGACTTTTGGGGGAGCCCTACGTCAGCCACTGGTGAACATGACTTTTCAACCAACTGAAGACCCAAACCAAACCGATCTACGTCCCCGAAGCCGACTCCCGATACGAAGAAGGCGTCCCATTGCTGGACGAGTCCGTCGCATCGCCAACGGAGCCGTCGGGCAACCAAGAGAGTCGCATAGATCAGATATTCGAGGGCGATGAAGATGATGGGGAGGCCTTCTTCAATGAGGTACAGAAATCAGCGCCGGAAGACGAGCCACGCCCTTCGCTTCATATGACGAGGAAGAGCACCTCTCAGGTCCTCGAGTCTCTCGACGCCACATCGCCAACCAGTGATTCGCCAACAGCCCAAGAATTCAATAGCATTTTGGAACAGGCGGCTTCGGGCAACCAGCTAAACAAATCCTCCTCGGATGAAGATCTGGCTGCACGGTGGCAGGCCGAGTTAGCAATGGAGCAAGATGAGGAGCCGACCGAGGAAGATCTGGCTGCACGGTGGCAGGCTGAGCTTGACGACGATGACGATATGCTGTGGAGGACACAGGCGAAGATTTGTCCTTGGAGCCGGAGGGTGTCAACGGTGTCCCTGCTCAAGGGGCACCGGTCCTGAGCAGTCCGTTTGGAACACCAGAGAACCCGCGAGACCCAAGGCACAGCCTAGCTCTTATACACCGCACCAGCCTTCAACCTCAGACCTTCTTCAAGGAATACCCACACAAGGGTTAGCGCAGACGGGAACGACACCAGCGGGTGACTATTTCGCACCTCCGCCCCCCAGGCCCGCTGTGAGCAAAGCGGAAAGTTTTGCGGAACAATCCAAGCAGGGATATAAGTCGCCCTATGATCTACCTGATGACCTAGCGCGGCCTCGCAGACCTGCTGCGGCGAGTAGGCCAGTGGTTATACCAGGAAACAATGCACCCCCACCCCCTCTGCCGGTGTCTCTGTCCCTCCTCCAAAGTCCTCGTCAACGCCGACTCCCCCATGGGTGCATCTCCCAGTGCTCCGGTCCCTGCTCCAAAGAACTTTTACGAAGAGTTGCCTCCGCCGCCACCCAAGCCACAATCCCGGCCATCAAGCTCGGGACGTTACACGCCCGGCCCACCTCCGACGACTGCTGCGCCGGTTCATCCAGCCATGCCGCCTCCGGCTAATCCATATGCTGGTGTACCACCCCCTCCTGCTGATATGAGTGCCTTGTCTAGTCTGCAGCAACCGGAGAAAACGGACCCATATGCGAATTTGCTGGCTCCCAGTGCACCAAGCGCACCAAGCGTGCCCAATTCTGGATCTCGCTATTCACCGAGGCCACTTCGCTACAAGGTGGGACCAAGACCACCCCTCTCCTCGGTATTCTCCGGCGCCACCTCCAACGGCTGCTCCTGCGCTCCTCGCAACCGGTACGCTTCACAGCCTTCCAGCATGCCTGCTCAGGCGACTGCCCTGCCGTTCCAGCCGCGGACGTCAAGTCCATTGGCGTACCACGAGAAGGTTTCTTATCAGCCGCAAGATGGCCTCCGGAGACAGTCACATGCTGGGCAGGAACAGCAGATGACCCCTCAGATTGAGGTGCAACATCAGCCGATAGAACAAGCTGCCGGTCCCCCGATTATCACGGATGCGACGGCTGTGAACCCGTCGAGTAGCAGTGATGCTTCCATGGCTCCAGTGCAAGCATCTCCACCTCGCAATCCATATGCGCTCCCGGCATATGTCGACGAGTTTTCAAAACGGGTGGCACCTATGAGCCCTCCTAAGGGTCCTTCGGCTTCCGCACCCCCAGCCACTGAACCCCAATTCATGCCACCCCGCAGGTCGCAGACGCAATCCCCTAGTCAACAGATGTTGGGCCCCAGGCTCTCTGTGCCCTCAGTCGACCCTCTCCAACGCCCTGCCTCCGTCCATGGCTCCGGATCTCCGACAAAGACATCCAACCCCTATGCTCCCGCCCAAGCTTCAATTCACAACCGTGCTCCTTCACAGCAACTAGAGTTCATACCTCCCATGGATGGACAGGAATTGGATCCCCTCGCAAGATGGCGCGGGGCACCGATTGTCAAGTTTGGTTTTGGTGGAACCATCATTTCTTGCTTCCCTCAGCACATTCCCCGTTATACGGCTGGCCAAGTTGCGCCAAAGATCAAATCAACTCCCGGTGAAGTTAAGATACACCAACTTCGTGACTGGGTCCCCACAGCCGAAAGCATTGTTCAACACCCAGGCCCTCTGAAAAATAAGTCCAAAAAGAAGGATCTGCTTGCCTGGCTTTCGAGCAAGATCGCCCAATTCGAGAACGAAGGTATCTCGGAGGCTGCCAATCTGCACCCCGACTCGCATAAGCGGCATGACGAGAAAATCCTACTGTGGAAGATCGTCCGCATCTTAGTAGAGCACGACGGTACTTTGGAAGGTTCGGAGATGTGAATAAGGCTCTTCGCGGCGTCATTTTCCCTCATTTGCAGCAGAATGCCGAGTCGGATCCACTCTACGGAGGTGGTGCCCCAGCTTTTGGTGCCTTCAAACCAATGGATGCGCCGTCCCAATCCGATGCAGTGGATAGCCAGGCAGTTGGAGCCCTTCGAAACAACCTTCTCTTGGGTGACCGAGAAAAGGCAGTCTGGGGTGCTGTAGACAACCGCATGTGGGGTCATGCGATGGTCATTGCCTCAACAATGGATAAGTCGATTTGGAAACAGGTTGTGCAGGAGTTTGTGCGCCGTGAAGTCAGATCGGCTACTGGAAAACCGAGTCGCTTGCAGCCTTGTATGAAATATTCGCAGGCAACATCGAAGAAAGCATCGATGAGCTCGTTCCCCCATCTGCCAGGGCCGGGCTGCAGATGATCAGCAAGGTCGATGGACATGGGCCATCACGGAGTGCTTTGGAAGGTCTCGAGAGCTGAGGATATACACTAGGTCTGGTGCTGAACAACCGCAGCCCTGAAGATCACCAGGCGCTTGTTGCTCTTGGCCGACTTCTATCATCCTATGGCCGTGTGGAGGCTGCTCACATCTGCTTTATTGTCTCTCGCGCTGCGGTCTTCGGCGGCGCTGACGACCCGCAGGCGTGTATTGTACTCCTTGGTGCTGACCATCAACATTTGCCTGCAGCTGCCTTGCAAGATGGAGATGCTATTCTGCTCACCGAGGCCTACGAGTATGCCACTACTGTTCTTGCGGGTGCTCCGATGGCCACCATGCCTCATCTCCTCGCATTCAAGCTTCTCCATGCGTGGGCTCTTGCGGACCACGGCCGTAAATCCGAGGCCCAGCAATATTGCGATGCGATTGCTGCCTCCCTGAAGGCATCCACAAAGCCTTCTGGTTACCACAACCAGCACTTGTTCTTTGGTGTGGACGAGCTCTCTGCACGTCTCAGACAAACCGCCAGTGAGGGCGGATCTTCTTGGATCTCGAAGCCAAGTATGGAAAAGGTGTCGGGCTCGATGTGGGCTAAGTTCAATAGTTTCGTTGCTGGAGATGACAGCGATGCGGCTTCTACAGGCTCTGGAAAGGCTGGAGAGAGTGATGTTGGTCCGTTTGCCAGATTTACCGGCACACCAACGGTTAGCCGCTCCCCGTCTGTCACGGATTTATATGGCCCGTATGCTGCCTCCGCAGCGCAGCCTATTCCCAGCAGTGGTCCTTCCCGGTATCAGCCAACTAATCAATATGCCCCGAACGCCTCCCCCGAGCAGCCTCGTGGCCGGTCCTCCATGGATTCTCAACGCTCTGCCTCGTTTGGCTATCCATATGGACAACGTCGGGGCTCTCAGGAACCTACAACGCCTATGGATAGCACATTCTATCAGGGAGGAGGCCGTATGGCTCTCCGTCTGCAGTTGGATACCAGTCTACGCCCCCGCAGACGTCTTACATGCCACTTGCCCCTGTTGAGGAAGATTCTGCCACGCAGTCTTACCCAGCCCCACCATCCATGCCATCGCAAGACTCTCCCATGAACATGTCTCCTTACATGCCACCCGGCAATGAATCCTTCGGCCAACCATTCGATCAAGGTGCGCTGACGGGTTCACCTTCCGCCGGGTCCGGCTATATGCCACCAGGGTCCAGCACGGGCTACGAGCCTCCCTCCATCGAGACCACCGCGGCGCCTGATATGGATATGGATACGGAGCCCACTGGCCAAGAGACACTGAAAAAGAAGAAATCTTTCATGGATGACGACGATGATGATGATATGGCAGCTCGAGCTGCTGCCGTGCAAAAGGCCGAAAAGGAGCGAAAGGACCGTGAGGCCGAGGAGAATTTCCGGAAAATTGCCGAAGCCGAAGGTAGGTTGTCTTTGATACCCATCCGGCTCTGGTTATGACTAACTGATTTTTGTATAGCCAAGAAAGATGCGTACCAGCCAAAGAAGTCTTGGTGGCCTGGGTGGTTCGGCGGCGGCAAGAAGGAAGAAAACAACTCTGGCGGTGGCCCTATCCGTGCCAAACTCGGCGAGGAAAATTCCTTCTACTATGACAAAGAATTGAAGAAATGGGTGAACAAGAAGGATCCCGGCAGTGCCACAGTCGCTCGCGGGACTCCGCCACCTCCTCGTGGACCTGCTCCTCCCAGCCGGACGGCCAGTGGCAGCAGTATGCCGCCCCCTCCTGCCAGCGCATCTCCAATGCCCATCGGAGCTGACAGTCGGCCTGCCTCCTCTGCGAGTCCTCCGTCGCTATCTAGCAGCCCGGCACCGTCCTCCCTTGGGGTTCCGCCCCCGTTCCTCAACGCTACCCCACGCTCTGTGTCTACCAGTGCGGCCATGCCAACACCGCCCGGAAGCTCTGCCGGTGGGCCGCCCCGGCCGGCCACGTCGCTAAGCACTGCAAGCTCTATCGACGACCTTCTCGGTGCGCCTCAGGCTCGTCGTGGAGGTGGCGGTGCCAAGGGCAAGAAGAAGGACGATATGTTGACGTGATGGCTAAGTAAGCTCTCTCTATCAACCTCGTCCGTCTGCCTGAAACGAGTAATTCAGTGCGGAACCTTGACGAATTCTCTATCTACTGCGTTTTCTTTTCTTGATCATTATGAAGCGCTTCTGGCCTTTGCGTCAGATATAGAATCACCGAACGAGCATGTCTCAAAAGCCTTGCATACTGTGTCCCCAGCGCTGGGGAACACAACATCCATTTCGGATCTTGTCGAATGACGGACTTTCCGCCATTCCTGTACTTTATATGTTCTCATTTGCATTGACCTACATACTGGCTTCTGGTGTTTTTCCCCTTCCCCCTTCCCCTTGCTCATGATTTTTAGTGGAGATTACGATGTGGTTTCTTTTGTCTGTTTATGTGATGTCATCATCTCTAGGTATATCCTGGATCCAGTTGCGCCTGGCTCTTTGGCGGCACCTGTTTTATGAAACGTGATTTAATGTTCCCTGGTCTAATATTACTTCTAATAATTCCATTCTTGTGCTATATTTCCAGCAGTGATGCATTCCCAGCTTGGTCGTAAGATTCATGATAATTCGTGAGCGCGGTATTTGTTTCATTAGGATGCGTAGGAGTTGATATAGTACTGTTCACTACATCAGCTGGATGTCTCGGGGGTTGAGGAGTATATATCTCACCGTCAGACAGGAGTCCTCCGCATTCATGCTACCGGGAAGGTAGACATATAGAACCAGTGCCGTCTCATGTATGAAACCTAACGAACAGGTCAGCACAAGGTACACATCTCCTTACAATGCAACATCCATAACTTACAGGCGACTACCTTCGGACTCAGCCGTCCCACACTCAGCACCCGACCCCAATCCTTCCCATCGATCCTCACCTTCGCCCACCCAGCCTCATCGTCCCCACTCAGAGCCCGCATCCGCTCACTAGGCAACTGCTCAATCTCCGTCTGCGACAGCTGCCCCGGATCCAACGGCGGGTTCACAAGATCCGTCCATACACTCGAGATGCGCAGCGCATCCGTCGCAATCGCCAATTTCAACGACCCGTGCATGTTCGCCGATAGCTCCAATCGCGGCGAGGACGCAGTCGATCCGACCAACGTGCCACCCGAGGACGTCGTCGCCTTACCCTCTCCACCGGCCAACTTGGTGAACCGCTCGGAGATACTTTTCAGCTGCAACAGACTCGGCAAGATGATATGCACGTCTGGGTCGCGACAGCGCGGTTCATGGAGACCTTCCACGGCAGACTCGTGCAGGACCTTCACGGGGATTTCTTGCGAGATGACGGTTTCGCGTTCGCGGGCCCGTTCCCGCGGGGGTGCGATGGGTTTCCGGCATCGGCGATGCCTAGGGCGTTGGAGCCTGTTGTCCAAGATGAGACGAGGACGGTTAGTGCGAGGAGAGGCACGTCGCCTTTCTTGGTGAGGCGGATGTGTGCGTTTGTTGCTGAGGCGGCGGAGCGGAGGGCCCGGTGGAGGGCTCCGACGGGGACTTCGAGGTTGATGACGCCTGAGTTGGATTGGAGGGTGTATGATGATTCCTCGAAGATGGCGTCCTGTGTAGATATGTTAGTTATGCTTTTTGCTTTTTTTGCTGCGTTGTGGGTTCTGTTGTTGGTTCGATTGGGGTTGACAGGACTGTTAAGTAAATGTAAGGTAGGTATGGGAACATACCACCGGCAATTGCGCCCAGACTTGCGTGCCTTGGTCCGGGATGATAGTGAAACGGACTACGCCATCTTCCAGACGCATCCAGCAGACTTTTCCCAGGGATGAAAGTGAGGCGGTTAGTTCTGCGAGGGTGTTAGTGTGCGGTGCATGTGGTATGCGCATGTCTAAGGCCACTCCGACTGGATCGACACGCTCGGCACGCGAAACGCGACGACGCGCTGGGCAGGCTGATTCAGAGATTGGGGCTGCGGTTGCGGGTGACGGGGAGTCTGCTTACTAGTGAAGGTGGCGACATTGGTCAGTTGGCTTCGAAAGCGCATCTTGATTCAATCCAAGGCATATCCTGGAAGGAATGTGACCGTGTCGGGGAGCGATGCGGTGGGTGATAAGTCTGGGCGGTCGCTGTGGGGAAGTCACTTCCTTAAGCTCTGGTGCTCAGGTGTTCACTAAGAGGCAAATTGAAACTAAACCGCGGCCCATTGGCCAAGTGGTAAGGCGTCCCTCTCCTATCCAACTGGCTAGTAAAGGGAAGATCGTGGGTTCGATCCCCATGTGGGTCGGTTTTTGTTCGCGGACTAAATGTTTTTTGTTTTGGCTATCTACTGCGGGATTCGACATTTTCACAATTATAATAAGTGTAGTAACGAAATTTTGCCACCGGGGCTAGAGATATATAGGGGTTTTTTGGAACAGCTGCGGTACCTCGATGTAGCAGTGTCGAAACACAGAACTAGATGCTTTGTTCGGGACCCAATGGAGTGTCCCTCGACTCCACTCGATTTATGTATGTTGGGCAGTTTGAACATGCTAAGCGCAATACCATGAGCCAACATCCTCGAGAATCCTGCGGGCAACGCACTTTTGCATCACTTCGTTTAATGGGCCGGTTGGCAGTAGTCATGAGGCATAAATCACACCCCATTCATAGAACAGTTCAGAGATCCCACGGGGCTAGAGCCTTGTTTGATATATATATGAGGAGAGCCCAATCAGTGGGCTGCTATCTGAACTTTCTAGGGATATCGTTGGCCTCCTTTTCTTAGGCATGGTCGAACAAGATTTGTGATGCAGCCGGGATAGCAACTATATATTTTGCTGTCCAAAATTCCAGTGAGCCATTTTAGCGACGTCATTGGACTACAAAAGTTATGTCAAATCCCCGCTCCATTAGGCACAACTGAGACATAAGCTCAGCAGAAAAGAAAAGCCTGGGTTCATTCGTGGCCATGGGAGATCCGCGGGTCTCTGTGTTTCCTCGGCCGTATCGCGCACGGATGGAGAGTTCCAGAGACAATGTGACATATCTGATAAACTAGCCACTAGGTATTATCAATTGATAACCTCTGGACCGTCCCTAACTCCCTCGATATATCCTTTGATGGTAATATACTCCGTAGAAAGACACCATATTCTACCGGACCCAAGATCTCTACTAAATACCATACATCTCGTAAGTCTATACTATCAAATATGCAGTTATACTTCGTACAGCATCAAGGTAGGAAGGCAGGAACCGACCCGTTTCAACCACGCATAGATCAGCTACGACTATTGAAGCTTAGAATAGTCCTAGAATGCTGCATGCTGCACAGAGTCCTGCATGGACGACAGATGAAACGGACCATCCACCTTGCTGGTCAGATGGTGTTGAGGCTGGGAGCAAGACCACTTCTGCAAGGGAGGAGCAAAGTCACCTTGCAGGGGGGAGGTGAAACGGCGCCTTGCGTGGCCGAACGATAGAGAGAACGAGGTCAAGAAGATAAATATAGCGGGCGGCAATCAATAGTCCCAACTGGGAAGCAACGACGCGACGCCAAATCAGGAAGGCTCCACTGCTGGCCAACCGCGTGGCGCCGATTTTCACTTCTCCAACATCAACAACCAACTCACGCATCGTTTCTCCCCAATCTCAATCTCTCTAGAGCTGGCCTCACCTCTCCCCTCTCGAATCTGCTCCCTCGCCCTCGTTCGTCTCTCCTTGTCTCCGAGGCCTTATCGTCCACGCGTTTCGCAGCCGTGTCCTCCGAAGTTCCGGACGTATCCACCTCGTCCTGCTTATCCAAAACCATTCCCTCGTTTCCTATAAATTATCCTCGACCTCTCGTTTCGCAAATTCCCTCGGAAACGCTGCATCGATCGTCTTTGACCTCTCGAGCTCTTCGGGGAGTTTCAACCTCCGTACTCTTTTTTTAACCTTCTCCCACGGTGTGCAACCTGCACGTCTTGTCGGGCGGCTTACTTTCTCTGCCCCCTAATCCGTTGCCCGGGAGCTCCCCATCACCGCCCACTTTGACGCGTCCCAGCATGCGTGCTTGTCAGCGATTCTCTCGCTTACCTCCGTTCGATACTGCTTACCGACCTCCATCTTTGAAAACGCGCGCGACCTGTATTTGAACCGTCCTTGCACCGTCCCTCGCCGACCATGGCCGCCGGTCTGGAGGACCGGCTTAATCCCCCCGTCCACCTTTCTCCGCCCAGTCTGCAGTCGCGCTCGACCGCTCGCTCTTCCTCTCCCAACCGACTTGCGATCCTCGATTATCAGTCTATCGACCCTCTCCTCGGTAACCTGTCGCCCGAGGCCACCATCGAGGCCCTGACTTCCACTGATGCCGTACGCACCAATGAGAAGACCGCTCATGATATTCTTTCCAAAAGCATCTCCCAGGTTTCCCCGCAGAGCGCGCCCTCGGAATTCGAGCTGCGATAGTTGCGCAAAAACTGGGCCAGTGGTCTAAAGAGGTTCAGGGGTGGGAATGGCCCAAACGACCAGACGCCCAACTGGGGAAAGGCTTTGTGCCCCCTTCGAGCGACCCGTCGGACTCGTCAGAGCCAGGGTATTATGGCAGTCTTCCCGCAGCAGTCGTTCTTCAGCACGAAAAGCGAATCGAGGAGATTCGAGACGAATTAGAGAACTTGGATGTCGATGAATTAAAAGAACACGTGCTCAATGCCCACATTCCAGCTCGGTCTCGGCCGTGTCATCTAACAGCACTGTATCTGTACCGCCGCCCCTCAGCTATGTGCAGTTGAGCGACTTCACCGCCGTCATCACAGCCACCATTCTACGCGCTCTTCCCCTTCTATCCCGCCTGAATAGCCTCCTCGCCACCTGGGACGTCCGACTGCTAGTCCTCCAGCAGATTCCCGGACTTCTTCGTGGACTTCACCGCGCCCGATCCGACCTTAGTTCCGCACTAGACTTGCTAAAGTCAACCGAACCGCCCGCCGAACATGACCCGTTGTACTCGAGAACGAACTATCACACCTTACGAACGACCCTGGAAACCACCGTGGTATCCGCTGGCCGTCGCATGGATCGCATCCTTGATTCCCTGGAAGGTCGAGAAGATTCGCTTCCGGAAGCTTGGATTGACAACTTGGAAGCCATCGAGGCAGAGTTTGGCGCGTGGGTCATGGATGCGGAGAAACGTACTGTCCAAAACGAATGGCGCCGGATGATGACCTTCAAAACAGCTAAGACACCGGAGCCAGAAATTGTCCAGCTTGATGCATCCGATGATGAAATCTGATGATATAGAGCACATGACCTCTACTGAGCTTCATGTCACCTGCGAACCTGGACGACCACTCCCAATGGAGACGATCGAAGAGGAGCCGGCTAGTCCCTTGAAGCCGGCTAGTCCTCTGAAGTCAGTTAAAATGGGAGCCATCGAGTCTATCATCTCCGATCCAAGCTCTGCACCAGTTACGACCGTCGAATCAGCGATCTCCGAGTCCCTCAGTCTTGCTTCGACCGATGAGGCAAAGCTGCCTGGTCTCGACATCGAACCAACAAAGAATGTGGATGAGATCGACCTACTTGATTCAGTAAGAAGCAGTGGTAGTGACAACGATCAACGTGAATTGATAAGTCTGCCTGTTCAGCAGGAGAAGAAGGTCAATGAACCTGTATCTGAAGGCACGAAACTGGACGAGGACATCTGCCCTGCTGACATAGCGCTACCTGATACGCATGATGATCTATCACCCGAAGGGCTTCGAGAGCAGGTCGATGATGCTAGTGTTGCTAGTATAATAGTGCGCTCTGTGTCTACAGAAGACAGCCCCGAAGCGACAGAGGAGACTATACAGACCGAATCTTCACTCCTTCCATCGTCAGCTGACCTTCCTGCCAGCACTATCTTGCAGCTCCAGGCCGAGAACATCGCGCCGCAGGAATCATCTGACGACGAAACACACCCTGAATTGGACCAAAAGGTGCCAAAAACACCCCAGGCTGAACTGCCTATGGCTTGGGAAACTCCTGTCCCTGCGGACAAGAGTGTCGCCTGTACACCGCCCAGTCCCGTTGCCGAAGAAGTCATATCGCTTGCTAGGACCACTGCAGTCCGTCCTATTCCCGAGGGTGCTGCAAGTCTCCCGGTCAATGAGACCGTCGTCTCATATCAGTACAGCATTCCATCGGTCCATTCATCCGAGTCCGCCAAATCACTCGCGAATACAAACCTTTGTATATCTCCCAAGTCAGATACCCCTCAGCAACCGGATGAACTCAGACATCCGGCACGACCGTTGGATAGCCGATCAAACTTTCTAAGAGTCGATCCGATCCTCCATCTCGACAAGGAGAATGAAATCCCGTCGTCGATCATCGAATGCCTCAGCAGGTTCCTATTCAGACTACCCTTCGTTGATCTCCAGCCCCGAACTTCGGGGTCCGCGTACTACGTCTTCGAACGGAACCCCCCCCCTGGCCTTTGGAAACTCCCCCTCAATTTCGGCCAGGATATCAACATACGGGTCCAATTCGTTCCAACAATGACCACACCTTAGTGAGGACCGTCTGCTCGGCCTAGACAATGAGTGACACCCCCGCGGACGGCTTTGAAACATAACCGGGCTTTGAGTCTCCCCTTGCAACGGTTCATCAATGAAAGATTTGACTTGGATTTGAGAGCGAGAGCAATAGCCCAACGGCGAACAAGCAAGCTCGTGATGATCCGGCGAAGCTTGGTCCTGGAGCCGCTGAAAGTTCACGATCGCAGAAGAAGAACCGTCTGTCCGCGCCGCCTAATAGCATGCAGCTGCAAATCGACCGGGGCTTGGAGTCTCTGGTTCGAGAAAGCCCCATACCCGAGTCGGATGCCGAGATCAACAAACCCCTCAAGCAAGTGAAGCATAAGCCATATGCTAATTTGACGGACTCGCCGAAGGAATCACCTGTGCAGCAGCCTATCCACATAGCCGCTGCGCGTCTGAGGAGACAACTAGCCTCGCATCCGAGCCTCGAAGATATTGGAGGATACGGGTCAAAGCCGTCGTTCAATGAGGACACTGGCAATTTCCGGGGCAAAACCTCGTCTCGGGCCTCGTCCCAGAACAATCGACCCAGGAAGAAAGATCAAATGGATGAGAAAATCAGCTCTCTTCTCACAAGCATTCGGCCAATATATCCCTGATGCAGCTGATGACTCAGAAGATACGTCGTCCGTGACTTCTCTTCCTCTCAAAGCCAAGAGGGAGCTTCGCTCGGTATCTCGGCATGGCACATCGTCAGCAGCGGTACACCCGGGCCATCTCTCACCATTACACCGGCTCCTTCTCGAAGAAGACATTCTCATGCGCCGGGCGCCAATGAAATGAAGGTTTATCACTTGCATGGTGGCGATAAACCTGTCAAGCTTGCCTGTCGTACAGTCGGCAGGGACGGAGGCGTGTGATGGCGCGGATCGGCGGTGGTTGGTCAGATCTCGCCGAGTACCTGTCGGTATATGCTATGCATCATCGCAGCCGACACATCTCCGAGACGCCTCGTGTAGAAGTCCAGGAGCTGTCATCTCGTGAATCGACCCCATCATATGCGTCGCCTGCCAATCGAGTCGTGTCTGGAAACGGAAGAACGACCCCGTCCCGACCTCCTTCCGTCATCAGCAACAGACCCGCTTCCTCTATCGCCGTTCGTAAAACCAGGCGGCCGTCGAATGCATCTGACGTTGCTGGATTCCGAGCCGTCAGTGCTAGCGCAGCTATGAACGCCTCTGGCTCTCCCATGTCGACCATCTCTTCCCGCCGGCGGCTTTCAGTTTCTTCCAATACCTCTGCGGGAACAATATCGTGCGCAAACTACTCCCCCTCCACCACCATCGGTGGTGGCACTTCTCACACTATTCCTCTTGGCCTTGCAGGCCCTAAACCCCGGTCTCGACGGATTTCCATGACGCCAGAAAGCGAGGCCTGGGTGGAAGATGTTCTTGGCCAAGCGCGCAGGAGTACCTCACTCCGTCCTCTTCCCAGCGCCACCCCCCAGGATCAAGAATCTACAGGTCGTCGAACCCCAGCACTGGCGAAATCCCGAAGCATCAATGATATCGGGACAGCAGGCTCTAGTCGACGAGTCGCTCTCCGCGGATTGAGCAACCGTTGATTCCTAGTTCTCTCAACCGTGTCTATCCTCACCTAATACTCCTCTCCCATCTCTCTCTGCCCACATCATCCTTTATTTTCAGTTTCAACTAGCACTGGCGTTGGCCATTTATCAGGTTCAGGTTCGGGTTGGTTTCTTGCTTTGCATGCTTGCCTACGGTCCACAGGTATTTGCATTGTCGGTGTATATTTTTTTTCTTTGCTTTCTATCTTCTGCTTTTCTATCCTCTCATCTTCATCTTGCATTCGCGGGGAGATCCCTCTCTGGGACATTTTGTCTTCTACTTTTGTTTATGTCTTTTTTTGTCTACGCAAAGCTTCCAGTGTTTCGCACTTCGTCATTCCCAGCGAGCATTCTCATCATCCGTTCTCGGATCTTTGCATATAGTCAATCTGTTGAGGCTGGTTTGGTTTTGGCTGTTTGTTTTGGGTCACATTGCCGATAAACTCTTGATACCCTCCATTTTTATTCCACTTTCCGATTTCGGCTGGATTTTGTTTGATTCTGTTCTGGTTGTTTCCCACCTATGGATGAATGTTTTGAATCTGTTATACATATTGGGCTTAATCGTACATATCTTATCTACCTACATATTTTGGCTCAGTATTGATGTCGTTCGTTGGCTGGTGGCGTGCGTCGACTGCTTTTGTAACACATTGATTGGTATGCACTTCGCTGTTGAGAGAGGGCTAATTTTTATAGGCATTTCGTATTCCGTAAGCAGAGAGAAAAGATCTTTGGCATGAAAAGAATATCAATCAAACACATTGCGGCGCTAAACCCAAAACCAGACCCAGCAGAAACGCCAGCTCCTCCTAATCCTTAAGGGTGAATATTCTACTCCGTATGAACGAGTGGATGCATGAGCACAGTCTGTGCAGCAATCTTTTCTCGTCTCATCTCAAATCTTCGAAATCAAATCTTATCATCACATCGTTATCCAGATTCTCCCGTACGCACTGCACATGGAAGTTGCCAATGAGTTTGACGAGTACGTTACGACGTTTCGCCCCGTGTCGTATCGTTTTGCCGCTCCGAGACCAACGACGGCGATTGTATCCAGTAGATACCCTTCTGGAACAGATCCCGTAGTTCGGGAGAAATGACCTTCGGTTGGTCTGTGCCACTGCCACTTGGAGTGCCACCACTGGGTCCAGCACTGACGCCACTGCTGTAGGCGACGCTCTGGGGTCGTTGCGTTGATTTACCCTTGGTTGGTCGGTCGGGATCTAGTTGCTTTCGTTGGTGGGCGGTGGGCGGGGAAATTGTTCTTTTTGTCAATGGCCTGGACAGAACGGTCGGAAGCGACGGAAGAGGGATTCGGCTCGGGTGAGGATGGGAAGGAGTTCCATTGTGTTGGAGAGTTCGTTGACTGGTTTCATGTTGTTAGTATATGTTGCTTCTTTTATGTGGTGTTTATTGGGCGGGAAGATGGAGGGGGCATGGACTCACTGTATTTCAAGACTTCATCGAAATGTTTCAGATGGTCCATTATAACATCCCGGTGTTTCTCGAGGATTGCCAGCGCAATGAACAGGTGGAAATTGCTGGAGTAGTAATCTGTCCAGAGCGTTTCCAAAGACGGAGTACATCGACCCATTCGAATTCGCGCTTGTACAGACCAGGATGCGGAAGAAGAAAGAAGAAGTTGGTGCTGTCGGCAGACTGGAGATGCAGGTAAAGTTGAGGGTCCATGAGCTGCACCAGGTGGTCCAGGGTCGTGAGCTGGACGCGCATTCCGGACTGGTCACGGAGGAAGTTTCGTTCCTAAGTTGTATGTTAGTGAGGAGGTTGTTTCCTCGGAGGGAGTTTGGTGTACATACCATTCGGTCCATGAAACCAACGAATGCCCAGAATGCTACCGCGTCATCTTGCATGACGGCGTAGATGGGGGCTAATAGGTCGCTCATGCCCTGAACATATCCCAGATCGGGATTGTATTCGTTATATGTCAGAAGCATGTCTTTCATTTGTTCCAGGTGCACGTTGGTCCCTGTGTCTGCGAATGGGGAATCTGGGTCTGGATGGGGAATGTCTTCGCCAGCAAAGAGAGGTATCGTGCGATCTGTTCTATGAACGTCCTTTTCTGTAGGTCGCGGATATCAGATGTTAGCGCCGATTACAATAAGTTGGCTGGGAAATTCTACCAATACGGTTCCTCTGCTCCTTCCAGTACTCGAACTGCTCAGTCGTAGATGAACCCTCGACCATCAATTCCCACCAAGCACCCTTCAAGGATGTACTCATCGCGCTTGGAGTTCATCATCGCCTGTCGTTCTCGCGACTGCTATCCCAGGAATAGACCCCAAGAAGGAACAGCCACGCTTCTTTTCGGACACCGTCGTTCGGATCCAGACCTCCGTGGAAAATCCTCTCCTTCACCTCGTCCACAGTGACTTGTAGCCTTCCCGTAACGGGATCGAAAAATCCTTCCCATTCATTCAACGTCAAAATCTTCCGGCGTTCCTGGATGGACATCGTTCCCGTCTCCATGTCTAGGATTTCGAAATCTCCAACAGAGCTGTTTTTCCATCTCAAGCACATCACGAGCGGTCCATATCCGTTGATTTCGCTCTCGCTCGCTCTGCTCGGAGATGCTCATGGCCCAGCGAGCCAGATAGAGTCGAGCGCTATCAAACTCATCCTGTAGGGTCTGAATCTCAGGCGTCCTCATCAAGCGTCGGACCTGCGGGGGAATGCGTGGGTTGTCGGCGATTTCGTTCGCTGTGCGTCTGTGAAGGTAGTTATCTTGCTCAGCTGTTCGAGGACCTTCCACCTTGTCTCTTTGATGGCTTTCGTGAACGGGTCCATCCCAGCGTCTGCGGGCCGGCTGCATGGGCATTCGCCTGAGCCGCAGGCTGGCTCGGAGATCTAGGCGCAGCCCCATCCGAGGACAATGGGCGACCAAACGCCATCTGGTCTTCCGCAGAGGGGTCGATCAGGTAGACGCTACTATCGACCGCGGACCTTTGCACCTCGACGTATCTTCGGAGCCATCGGAGCACTTCGTCGCCACCCCAGAACACGTTACCATCTTCGCCGAACGGGTCGAATGAGTCCCGGTCCGTCGCTTCTTCTGAAGTATAGTCGATTCGCACTCGGAGTCATGGAAAAAACAGCGCTGGGAAGCTATCACCTGCACGGGTGTTGATCACGAGACTTCCAAACCACCACCCCAGGCTGGGCGGACGCACAAGCAGCGAATAGATCTCGGAGAGGGGAATCGCAAAAGCATAGAGGCCGATCGGGTCTTTGTAAGTAGTCGTCTCGGGAAGCGGGGGAACGAGGTATTTCTGTTTCGGAGGGGAGGCGTCGTCGGACAGGTCGACTTTCACGTAGGTACTGTAGGCATCACCGAGGGACGATTCAGGTACCCAGGCAAGGAGATAGGAGGAGAGATCGGTCTTTTTGGAGGAAGAAGATGGTGAGGAGACGGCGGAGGAGTCGGCTACGGGCTTTTGTTGAATAAGAGCGATGAAGCCGGGGATGTTATCTTTTGCGGATGGTGTGGGGTGGACGTAGACCTGTTGCGGGAATCATCAGTGCTCTGCTAGACATCAGGGAAGCAGAAGCTGAACAGACTTGCTTTTGGAGAAACAAAAGCTTACTCCCCGTCGATTTGCAGCGTGGGAAATGGTGTTGTAGTCGTCCTCCTCGTCGTCGCTCACATCGTAGAAGGATGCCGTCGGGGACGGTGGCGACGGCGGCGGGGTATACTTGACGCCGGAGCCGGCCATTTTCGGATGCGAGGGAATGCAGGACTGGCGGGCGTTTAGTAAATGAGGGTCATGCTGGGGGCAAGCAAGGCGAGAGGGAGTCTGAGGTGATTGAAGGGGAGGGGAGGAATGCGGAGAGAGGAAGAAGATGACTTCACCCCATCGACGTAATCAGCCGGCGGATCCACCGATGCGCCCACAGTGACTCTCACCTTGCGGTCAACAATCCACTCTTGATAGAACAGTGAATCCTGTCTAGTCGGAATGATTTGTAGAGTAGAATCAATCTACCCGGGCTTTGACGACAGGAAATGGTGGTTCTCGCTGTCATGACTTCGCCACCGCGAGGATATATTTCGGCATAGGCAGCAACAATCCAGTCATCATGGAAGCGATGAGCTCATTCCAGAATTCACTAAATATGTCATTCCAGTGAGAAGTTCATATTATGACGATACCTTTGAGAGAGTAGGTATTACTGCAACACGACAATAAAACCTGTCTTTGGATCCCAGACTAGCACATACAAGGTATCTGAATTTCATCCTCTCAACCAAAGACAGCAACGTATTGGTCCCTATCGGTTCGAACCTGGAGAGTAGTACACTGAAGAACCGCCGTTGGTGAATAGATACTGCGTATATGAAGCAAGAGACATAAGAGCCTAACAGACAACAATACTTGTTGTATGTCGACTCTATCAAGCTCTGCACGCACGAATGGCAGATGGGGATAGCACAAGATGTCAGGGAATATCTGTGTAGAAGTATTCGGTTCGTTATACTCATATTATCTTGTCAGCATATCCTGCTGGTCGCATCGGACATTCCTATAGTAGAACTTGCATAGTGGTCTAGATGGAATGTCTACATGTGCCGAGTTCAATCTGAGAGCTCATACATGTGACAAGTGATCAGCCCTGAGGATAATAGTAAATGAACAGGAACAGCTGATAAGCCCGGAGAGTTTATCAACAAATCAGCTTTTTCAAGATTTATCCATCACTCCCAGCTGTAGCTTCTTGGTAAGTTCCCCTCAGTGATCGCGCAAACCAACACCAGTTGGCCGTGGGGTCGATCACGAAGACCTCCAACCTTAACGCGCCTGGAGTGGAGTAGCTTACTCTTTTACCCTCATCAGATCCAGGTATACTGATAATGTTACATAAAGCTACGAGGATACTGCTCGGGAAGTCATAACCTGTTCCGGCAACGAGACGCCTGTCCAATTGGAAGACCTCGATGCGGAGATGGAGTGATCAGATCGTCCTCGCACAGCCATACATATATGACCGCTCCTCCGAGCGGCGTCGATAAGCAAGTTTCATCATCCCGTTCATCCAACATTGAATCACGAAAGTCGATAGTAAAGATGACTGAACTTGCCCGCACGCTTCCGGCTTCTTGGTATTGTAGCCAGCCTCTCTATCAGCTTGAGCGGAGGGCTGTTTTCTTAAAGGTATGCTGAGGTTCCTACCCTATCTATACATGTTCTAAAAAATCCAGTCCTGGTATCTTCTTGGGCCTGTGACTCGATTCCAGAATGTGGGAGAGAAAGTCGAGTATGAAATGGCCCAGCAGCCGATTCTCGTGTACCGAAGCTTTGGGGAATCTTCTTTCCCTGAGGCAGATGAAATCGAGGTGATTTGTGCAAAAACAGTGGGTCGAACGGTTCAAGAATGCATTTCAATCATATACTAAGTACGAGTAGGAAAACCTCTACGCTACCATGTCACGCCCACAGGCCTCATATTCGCAACCCTTTCGGATGAAGCGCCTAGTTTCCACGACTATTTCCCAGACCTAGAGCCGCTTCTTCAACGAGTCGACTTTACGAAGCGTCCCTATCGACGCAGTATCAAATACGAGGGACGATTCAACTGGAAGACAATGTAAATCCACTTTCCTCTCGAGAAGGAATATTACTGACCAGATGGCCCAGGGTTGACGGATATCAGAGTGTTTGCACTGCCAATACACCCACCCATCCTTCTCCGTCTACTATCCCCCGACATTCTACGAAGTTCATAACCATCAAAACTTCTCGCAGCATATTGCCGACCCCAGCAAGCCCGACGACGGTCTATTTCTCTATTTCTTCCCCAACTGTACCCTGAACGTGTACGGTGGCGGAATGTCTTCCTTCCGGGTCTGTCCCACCGAAGACCCAAACATTACCAGAATGGAGTTTGACTACTACCATGTCGAGTCGGGGGACAAATTCGAGGAATATTACAAATTTGTCCGACAAGTCGCGATGGAAGATTACGAGCTGTGCGAAAAGGCGCAAGATAACCTTACCCGGGGAGTCTATAGCGAGGGAATCCTGAACCCTTCGAAGGAAAATGGAGTTTCCTGTGAGTTCCACGAAGTGAAAAACACGTCATGCACAAGTCTAATTACGAGAAGTCTACCAGGATCGCGTCTTTGACTTGGTTCGGGAACAACACTCCGCAGATAAGCTGGGTCAGAGTTTGGTGAACACCTCGGTGGATAGGAATGATACGGTCCCGGGGCACGTTCAAGCGGCAGCATGATGGAGATTAGGTTAGGCTGATAGGACTGTTTGTTCCATATGGGCTACGAGCAAAACCTTCGTATCGAATGATAGTCGTGGAGACATAATGAAGTCAGACATCATGTGTGGTCACTTGAAGAATATCGGATCAATAAAATCACCATGGTTGCACATATCCTGAAGATAACGCAAGTACTATTCTCTAACCTTCCATCTCGTAATGCAACAGAAGTGAGTAACCCTGGAAAGACAGACCATATACGGCTATCCTATGAGCCCTGAATATCATTTGCTACGTCTACCCTCGGAGTGGGCCATGTGAAGAGCACATGCAGTAGGGTGGTGGAGGCGGGATCAATGCTCTGGGAGGTAGCATTCCCTCGCAGATCATTAGATAAAAGGGCGGTATATCCCTCTGAAACTATATACGCCTGAACAATTCTCAACATCTTAGGTCTTAGAGTTGATCACCAACTTAGACAGTCACAATGGAAGTTCTTGTCGCCGCTTGCCCTACACCCATGCTTGTTGCTATATTGACGGTGCTGTTCTTCCTATACCGTGCTTGGCGGGTTCCCTTAATTCATGACAATGATAAGAAGGCCCAATTAGATGTATCTGACACAGCGGTCCAAGTCGCCAACCATAATACCTCACAGACCGTCTGCAAAGAGTCCGAATTCCCCGAAAACTGGTGGACCGGAACCGACATTTTCGAGCTTGAGAAACGCGCTATTTTCAGTAAGGTAAGCCTACTCTTATCTATTCTCTCGCATTTCCAACTATCTAGTCTTAATAGTCAGGAACTGATACACCCAGACCTGGCTATACCTCTCCCACCGCAGCCGCTTCGCAAAAGTCGGCGACTACCAGTCCTTCGACGTAGCCGGATTCCCCATCTTCTTGATCCTGGGCCGAGACGGACAGGTGCGAGCTTTCCACAACGTCTGCCGACACAGGGCATATACCGTCACCAAGAAAGAAAGCGGGTCTTCGCCGGTCTTGGGTTGTCGGTATCACGGGTGGAGTTACAATACCTATGGCCAACTCATTAAAGCGCCGCAGTTTGATAACGTCCCGGGCTTCGATAAGGCGCAGAACAGCCTGTTTGGTATCCATACATTTACCGATGCGACGGGGTTTATTTTTGTCAATTTGGAAGCTGGTTCCATGGCTGGGCCGGTCAATACTGGGTTCTTGGATTCTTTCGTGAGAGCTAACGCGTTGGGAGGCTCGAGGTGGATTCAAAGACGGACGTTTGAAGGCAAGTTCAATTGGAAGTTGGGATGTAAGTTCACATTCAAGATTCTTCGGTATTCGGTCATGTTGACTCGATTTCTCAGTAAGCCCGAAGAAATTCGTTGATCTTATGGCTCCGGAGCTTGAAGTGGTAGGAACAGGCTTACTACCATCAGTGACAAAGTTCATGAACAGTTTCCGAAAACCATCAGAGAGCTTGTCGCTTTTCCCTATGACCTCTGTTTATACTGTCAAAGGATCGCAATTCTGGTACACTCTGAACTTCCTCCCCGTTTCAGAGCGAATGACAACGATGCAATGTGATCTTTACAGCCGGAAAACCGACAATGTCGAGCACCAGTTCTTCTCGGAGAAACTAGAGAACTTGTTGAGGGCTGCCATCCAAGACTTGGAAGTAGAGTACACAAACGGGTAAGTCCGGATAAATGTTATACAGCCAATTGGTCTGACAGTGCAACGTTAGGATTTCTGTCTTAGACGGGGATATGCACGACGCAGGTCGGTTTATCAGAGTGTCTTCTGTGTGCTTCGCAATAGACCATCTAACTTGAGACAAGGTGCAGATACTCAGAAGCAGATTCTCCGACATATCCAGGTCCATGCGAAACTGGAGAAAACAGAAGGAACTGAGGTGTTTCCGGCTATGAGAAAGCCTAGAGATAACACGAAGTTTCAGCAGGCCGAGCAACGTCAGTATTCATGCTTATCCTCATGGCTTGATGATCACAAATTCTAATCATTTGACAGTTTGCAAAGAGCTTGACTGTCTGGGAACTTCCGATAGCCATGAGCTTGCTTGGTGAAGTGGGAGAGGCTACGATATCCCTATCTCTTTCCTTGTGCGCCTTATCTCAGACAAATAGCTCAGGGGGGAGGATAGAAAGACATAATGACAAACATAAGCAAACTAGTCATCCTGTTCCATAGACGTAGGCAAGTAGATGTCGGCAAGGTTAGGCGGGAGTCGATACCTCACCATGCATACTCTGACTGTTTAAACCCTGGCCCATCTCAACAGCACAGCCGCAACAACAACAGGCAACACACTAACCAGCTCTCCCAAACCCGCAAACTCGGGTGGAATCCTAGCATTCACAAATGCCCCCGCACCCAGCAAGACCGCAAACAGATTATACACAAAGCTCCACCCGAAGTTAAACCTGATCCGCCGCACTGCCTTCTCGCTGACGTTCATCATCGTCAGGACGCTAAGCAGACTAGGTCGCATGAGAACCACGTCTGCAGCGGATTTGGCAATGTCGCTGCCTGTTTCTTGGTTCATGTGTACGCCGATTGTAGCGGTGGCGAGGGCAACGGCGTCGTTTGTGCCATCGCCGATAAACACTGTTGTTGGGGTCCTCCTGGATGGTGGTGACGGTGACTGATGAGGCGCGGTGTAGAGATCTTGGATATAGGCTTGCTTGTCAGCTGGTGTACAGCGAGAGCGGACACTCTGCGCGGCGATGTTGAGCTGTCGGGCAATAGAGTGGACGGCTCCGTCGTCATCGCCGGAGAGGAGGTGGACCGATATGCCGCGTGTCTGAAGCCGAGACACGGTCTCATAGGCGTCGTAACGAAGGCAGTCTTCTAAGCCGAAGACAGCGACGAGGACGTCATTGATGGTGAAGCAGAATGCAGTGCAGCCTTGGTCAAGAACAGATTTGACTTGCGGGTTGGATGTAAGGTTGAGCCATCGTGAGTTTCCTGCCCGAAGAACCGTTTGCTTCCCAGGACAGAACCTTCGACGCCTTTCCCGGTTAGTACCTTTGCATCTGTCACTGTAGACGGTGCTATGCCTTTCGCTTTCAGGTGCGCGGTCACTGCGGCGGAGATTGGGTGCTTGTTACTCCCTACCAGGCCGAGAAGCAGAGACATGGACATGGAATCTGCAGTGCTACCCAAGTGCTCCACGACAACGGCAAGTTTGCCTTGGGTAAGAGTCCCGGTCTTGTCGAATATGATATGGGAAGCCTTGTAGGCGACCTCAATGCTGTCGGCAGCTTTGAAAATAATGCCTCGCTCGGCAGCAAGACCACTGGCAATAACGATAACCATGGGCACTGCCAGGCCAATAGCACAAGGGCAAGAGACAATGAGTACTGTGATTGCGTACAGAATTGCTTCGGTTGTAGCTCGAGATCCAGATTGATTCCGTACTGCAGTCCCCACAGCAACCCAAATCACGAACGTGATGATAGTCAAAGCAACTACAACAGGAACAAAGTAGCTTGCCACTCGGTCCGCTATATCTTGTATCTTCGGCTTGGATAGTTTGGCTTGATCAACCATCCCTGCGATGGAGGAGATCGTATTGTCAGCTGGAAGACGGGTCAACTTGACGATCAGTGTCCCAGAGGCATTCACAGATCCTGCTATAACAGTAGATCCAAAGGATTTGTCGACTGGGATTGACTCTCCAGTAAGCATCGACTCATCAACTTCAGATGATCCACTGATGACTGTCCCATCAGTCGGGATTTTCGAGTCTGGAAGAATCTTGAAAATGTCTCCATACTGAAGGAGCCGGACATCGATCTCTTCCTCATTGAGTCCGGACTCATCCACCAGAATAGCGGTAGGTGTCTGCAGCGATCGGAGCGAGATTGATTCAACAGCTTTCTGACGTGCCAGTGCGGCGACATACCGGCCAACCATAATCAACGTGACAAGTAGAGTGCTGGTCTCGAAAAATCCACCACCAGAGGTAGCAAGTGGTTGGCCCGCGACAAGGTATCCAAATGCAACCACAGAGAAGACGTAGGCAGCACTTGTACTCAGTACAATGAGCAAATCCATTTCAATGATTCTCGAGAAGAATAGTGCTTTCAATGCCTTTGGGTAGAACGGACCGGCAATGACAACCTGAACGATCGTGGCCAATGCCAATGACGCAGAACCGTAGGCAATCTCCCTTCCCGAGATGGGAGCCCAAGCAAGGACCAGCACAGGGATCGTCAAGATGATGGATAGAATTGTCATGTATCCCATATGCTGGACGTGCTTGTTTCCTGCCATAAGAGTGGGATCAGGGCGAGGAGCAGCCAATTGAATGGGTCTACCCCAGCCGTGGTGTAGAAGATCTCTTGCCCCGACAACCTTGGCATCAAAGGCGATGTTCACGGTTTCATCGTCAACCAGAGTCATCTCGGTAACCCCATGAGGCCAACTCTGCTGCAAAAAATTGGTGGCGTTAGGAACGACGATGTCTACGTGGGATCCTTTGTCGGTGACCTTTTCAAACTTGAATTCGGTAGTCCTCTGCAAATGTTTCAGCACTTCATCGAATGACTGTATTCCGACATTGAGGTCAAATTCTGCCCGCGAGAGCACCAGACTGGTTTTGAGGTTCTGAACTGAGGGCAATGTGCCCAAGGTGCGCTTGATTTTCGTTTCGCATCCGGTACACGTCATTCCAGATATGCTCAGAACAACATGCTCCTTGCCATTAACACCCTTTTCGGGTCAGAGATTATAGTGTCGGGGTTGACCACAGTGGAGACACTTATTTTTTCCGTGGCAGAAAATGTAGAAACCCCAAGGGAGCTGCAGCAGCCGTTTGAGCTAACAGCAGGCTTGTTGGGTCTTCCATCAGGAGTGCCAACGGGCAGTTTGGGCTTACTACAGCAGCCAGTATCGCAGGCCTCTGGCCCACCACTTTGGTTCCCCTCGCCATCAGCGCTTCCAGGCGGGTCGGGCTTGCTGCGGCAGCCAGATGACCTACCGCGGCCGCGTGGTCTTTCATCTCCAGGAGAACAACATTTTCCGATAGTTGAAGGCGAGTTAACCGTTGATTCACCACAACAACCCTTCGAGAAGGTGCTGGCCTTACTACACGCCGCCTTTGTAGCGGATGTGTGCTGTTCAACAGCTGCGTCCGTTTCGGGCATACTGCAGCAGCCACCAGAGTTTACAGACTTTGTCTTTTCAGTATCAGTACAGTGAATCGAAGCTGCAGACGTCTTGGAGGTGCCACAGCAGCCACTTGAGCATGCCTTTTCCTTCCCCTTCGGATTAGTGCCGCGGCGCTTTGTAGGGCTCGTACTGCCCTTGTCGCAGCAAGAGTCAAGAGATTCGCGCAGAATGCTCCGAGAGGATTCTGTGGAGCGACGTTTGCTACCAAGGGAAGGGGCTGTGGGCGGCGCGCAGCAGGAATCTTGGCCTAGCGCAATCAACGCACGGCAAATACAACCCAGAGCTTCGAGGGTTGTTGCATATTTTGCGCGTGCAGAACGACGATGTTGATCGCATGGGTTGCCATCGGGACCGTGGCAGCTGGCCGAGGCTAGAAATTCAATAATTAGGCGTTGATAAGGAAGGTATAGGTGACTAGGTCGGACTATCTAGTCAAAGATACTAGGTAGGATTGAACTTACTCAAAGATGCATTGCCGGGAGATAGAGCCTGTCCCTTGTCGCATTCGCGAAGGGCGATGCGATCAAGACAGGAGACATCACAACAGGGAGACGGTTTATCCTTGCAGCAACTGGGTGGTTCCTGTGGTTCCAGTGTGGAACAGCGGCTCCCCGCATCGTCCGGCTGGTGGGGAATATCTCCGATGTGGATTTCCTCGCGGTGTCCACCGCAGCAACCGGAAGAGCAGGTGTTTCGGGGATCAGGTTCATAGAGCATGGTGGAGGCTTTGTCGTTTGGTAGCAGGGTTAGAATGGTGGACGGTACGTTGAGTTGATCGCAGGTCGGAGGATAAGTCGTTGGCCCCGCTCGGTGTGACTGACTGCCTGAGGCAGAAAATCCCTCGGCTGATGCTTGTCTACTTCAGTACTATGCAAAGCCTTCTCATCATTGATCCTCGAGCCCTTCATTACGCCCCGTATGGAGCCGGTGTCTACCTAGAGCAAGCTACAAGCCCAGGCAGGCTGGGCTAAATTGGACAACTGATGCGATAGGTCTCTGGTGGCTTAGAAACACGCCCGGTAGTAAGCAGTCAATGGGCTCAAAGCCAGCACTGTCCCTCGTTGCTCACTCCCATAAGCTGTTCCCATTCACACCCTGCCACGCAATGAAACCAATTCTCCCGCAATTATTTTGTCTTTGCACCGCTGCACTAGCTGTTCTTAGTAACACTAGACCCGCACAGCAACAATTGCTCGTCGATGAGGACATGATGGTCAAACCATGACAGAGTCCCCGGTCACACGATGGCATATACGACACCGTGCCAAAGGAGGAGGACCAAATATTCGACATCGAGTTCCTCGACATTGCCCTGACGCCCATTCTCGCGTAAGATCCTCTCCATTCAATGTCGCTTAAAGACACCATGCTGACAATCCCAAGCGACCGTGTCTCTCTTCGTTTACCTGCGCGGTTATCTATCTGAGTCTAAGAAGAGAAGCTTGCACTTCCTGACGAGGGCCTCGTCAATGCAACCCTTCAAGTGAGCGGCTCTGCCGTCTACCCGGATGGTAGTTACCAAGACGAAAGATCTACTACAGGGCCATTAAGGACTACGCCATTCAATTATCTAGCCCATCTGGCTATTCGTGATGCTCGCGGAGTTCAGGTTGATTATATGCCTAGTAGCGACAGCAGTGATCTATTACTAGATTTCCAGATTCCTACGATGTTTTTGAAGAGCGGTATGTGGACTTTCAAGGTCGATGCGAGAGCCGGAGATGCAGACAATACGTGCCTGTTTGCTATGGCGCTGACACAGTGGTTGGAGGGGGAGCTCTAGAAGGAGGGTATTTGTGTATTTGTATTAAGATCACCAGCAATGTGTCCTTTCTCTAATTCATACCCCAGACAGAAGGTGAAGCAACGGACAGTTAAGCAGTCCAGCGGACCGCTGGTCGTCATCGACGCGTGGTTGGGCCCGAGAATATGACGCCACGACTGCTGGACCACCACTCGTATGATATTGGACCACTATAAATGGCTAGGAGGCATTCGATCACTGCGTCATTAATTCCGGCGGCAGAGTGAAGTTTTGAAAAAATCACCGATCGGAGTAATTGGTCGTCCAAAGCATCTTTCTCTGCTGATATGGCATCTCGGTTTGCCAAACTGCCTCGTCAACTGGGGTTACGCCTTCTTTCTAGCACACTTCAAACTCCCCATCCGATTAGAATAATTCCTGTGAAAGCCATAAACTCAAAAGCAAGCCGTGGCTTTGAGTTAGTCGGAAACCAAACCCGCTCATACAGCTCAACAGTCAAGTTCAGCGTACATGCCCATCTGCCCATCACTCGACACAGAGTCTAATAGCATCCAGTCCCCAGCATCCACCCACACGATGAAAGCTCTTATATACAATGGCCCGGGCCGCATGGATGTCGAAGAACGACCCAAACCCGCCATCCAAGAATCCACCGACGCCATCGTCCGCGTGCTGCACACCTCGATATGCGGCACCGACCTGCACATTCTCAAGGGCGATGTCCCCACCGTTGAAAAAGGACGTATCCTCGGACACGAAGGCGTCGGCGTGGTAGATTCACTGGGCAGCGCAGTGACGGGGTTGAATGTCGGCGACAAGGTCCTGATATCCTGCGTGTCCGCCTGTGGAGTGTGCAATCAATGTCGGAAAGGCTGCTGTTCGCATTGCAACTACGGTGGCTGGATCCTAGGCAACACGATTGATGGAACGCAGGCTGAATTCGTTCGAGCGCCGCATGCTACGTCCTCGCTGTTCAAGCTTTCGCAGAATATCGATGTACGAACGGCGGTGGTGCTGTCGGATGCGTTCCCGACGCGGCGCTCGAGTGTGGTACCCTCAGCTCGCATGTGCAGCCTGGGAACTCGGTGGTGATTATCGGCGCTGGACCGGTCGGGATGGCGGCGCTCATGACGGCTCAGATGTATTCGCCTTCGCTGATTGTGATGGTTGATACGAATGATGCACGTCTGGAGAAGGCGAAGGTTTTGGGTGCCCATGAGACAGTTAATTCTGCGAAGACCGATGCCAAAGCCGCGTTGAATGCGCTGACAGATGGGGATGGATTCGACTCGGTCATTGAAAGCCGTGGGCATTCCGGCCACGTTCGAACTATGTCAAGAGATTATCGCGGTGGGTGGCTCGATTGCGAACATGGGCGTACATGGGAAACCGGTTGATCTTCATTTGGAGAAACTTTGGGATCGAAAATAAGTAAGTGTGTCGCTTAGGTATTCTCTTTCGCAGCGGTACTAACACTGGGTTTATAGATATCAGAGCATCTCTGGTGGACGCAACAACCACTCCCATGTTGCTTCGAATCTTTAACGCGGGCCAAATTGACGCAGCGCCGCTGGTAACCCATGGTATGTCTCAAGTGTGGTG
Source organism: Aspergillus micronesiensis (assembly GCA_039763685.1). NCBI lineage: Eukaryota > Fungi > Ascomycota > Eurotiomycetes > Eurotiales > Aspergillaceae > Aspergillus > Aspergillus micronesiensis. The sequence continues at coordinate 84,706 of JASHHO010000082.1, read as the reverse complement.
ATACTATTGACTGTCGACTGACTGGTTCCAGTATATCCGTTCAAGGATGTCTTGAAGGCGTATGCTACTTGCAAAGCAGCGGCAGAGGAAAAGGCGATGAAAATCGTCATTGACATTGCTGAGAGTTAGCCAGATATCATCACATCTGGATTTGATCATATATTATTATAATGCGCAGATTCTTCTAATACTGAGCCCTGTGTATAATCTCTTACTACCCAGGAAATAGTGTATGGAATGCAGAGAAATGAATGGTCCTCTGCTGGAACATCTTCCCGATGCAGTTATCCAACTCTACAGACATGTTCGATTTCAGGTAGCCGGTAAATGCAAGACAAAGTCTTAAGACTGTTACTATTAGTTCTTGGGAACAAATTCGTATCTGAATTTGCATGTGCAACGCCCAAGGTTTGGTTACATCATGCGTCCCTTCGGTCAACCACCATGACCGCATCCGGAATTCATTCTGGGACACCTCCCCACGACCACAGGGACAGCTCGACCCCCTCATGATCATTCCTATCGTGGAAGTATCAAGAGTGATCTACAGAAGTTAATCCTTTCAGTTTCCCTCTTTCTTCCCATAATAATGATCAGCGTCACCACACATGTACGAAGCGCGTTCGTTAAAGGCGCTTCCAGGGTCCCAAGGACTACAACGCTCGCATCTCCAAGAAGAAGGATATCGACAACTTCAGCTCATCACCCCCCTGTCGCAAAATGGACATCATATGCTCTTATTCTCTCAGTTTCGGCTGCAGCAAGCCTGTACCTCTACAACCAGAAAGAAGGCCCGGTACATCTAGACAACTCCCGCACACAGTACAAAGGCGCCGACCCAAAGCTCAACCCAAACGCGCATGAAACAGTCCATCTACACACCGACAAATCCACAAGCTCAGGACTAGACATTACCAAACTCCCAAGGAGAAGGCAATCCTAACGACAGCCCCCGACGTGCCCCCGCCGATCAAACGAGACTATCCAGTCCTCCTCCAAGTCCCCCTCGAAACCACAACCAAGCTGTCCCAGCTAACCAGCGCCCACAAATACGAACAATGGGCCTTCAACGACACCGTCCCGGGCCCGTTCATCCGCGCGCGCGTCGGCGACGTCGTCGAGCTCGCTCTCACCAACCGCGATGAATCCGGAAACCCGCACAACATCGACTCGCACGCGTTCCTCGGCCCCGGCGGCGGCGCAGCCATCACCACCGCCTCCGAAGGCGAGACCAAAACCGCCTACTTCAAGCTCATGTGTCCGGGCCTCTACATCTACCACTGCGCTGCAGCGCCGGTACCCGTCCACATCGCGAACGGCATGTACGGACTCATGTACGTCCAGCCCGAGGAAGACCTCCCCGCCGTCGACCGGGAATACTACATCATGCAAAGCGAGTTCTACCACGAACCGCCGGAGAAGATGGACAACGGCCGCATGTCGCCGGAAGTCGAGTTCTCGTACCCGAATGCGCTGCGCGAAGAGCCGAGCGTGGTCGTCTTCAATGGCCATGAAGCGGCGCTTACCCGCGACAGGCCGTTGAAGGCGCGGATTGACGAGACGGTGCGGATCTTCTTTGGCAATGCGGGGCCGAATCTGACCAGCTCGTTTCATGTCATCGGGAGTAACTTTTTGAAGCTGTATCGGGATGGGGATGTGGTGAGTCCGCCTGCGAAGTTTGTGCAGACGACGCCTGTGCCGCCGGGGAGTGCTACGGTGGTGGATATGAAGATGGTTGTTCCGGGGACGTATACGATTGTTGATCATGCGATCTTCAGACTTGATAAGGGGGCTGTTGGGTATCTGAATGTGTCGGGAGAGCCGAGGCCGGAGTTTTATCGAGGGAATGAGCCGCCTGCGCCGTGTGTGGGGTGTAAATTGCATCCATGATTGCGTTGCGTTGTATCTGGTGTGCTGTGTGCTGTGTATTGTGTTCTGTTCCTTCTGGCGCTATGCCTGCTAATTGGAGAAGCCGACTACTGTAATTCCCGTGAAGTTCATACAAATGTACTCTGGAATACGATTGAAAAAGCCAAGTTGTCCCGCTGCAGAATTCTATTTTTATCAACCTCTTAAATAGGCTAAAGAGCTCTGTCACGGTCTTAGCTCCAGCATTACTAGTCGGGCCATCCATCCCCAAGCTGTCGTTTCAGATGATAAAACTTGACTAACCCCCTACCGCCTGGGCAGTAGGGGATTAAGCAGGGGGTTAGGAGCGAAAAATAATGATCTTCCGACCGAGCACCTCACCGACTGTCGTATTCGCCATCTCGAGAAATTAAATACCTTTCACCCTGTCGTGAGGGTCCATCCGTATTCACCTCTCCTCTCTGGCATCCTGCCGCCCAAGCCCAAGATACCAAGATCGACGCGAATCCGAAGTTAAGCTCCACATCTCGCGCGCACAGTCCAGCGCCTCGTGTCTTTTATTATCGATCTCGTGTATCCCGTCGGTCGCCACTGCAGAACATAGCTCTGCCGTTTCGGGTTATTTTAAGTATCCCGTCCTCGACACAGGCCAATCAGGCTGGCTATAGGGTAAGTTCATTTCCTGCTCGTGTCTGGCCGTGCCAAGTGAAGATCGTTACTGAGCATCCTGCCAGTGCTTGAACCAGGATTGAGCTTCGTCTCGTCTCGTCTCGTTTTCGTGACCTCGGTCTTTGGACGGTGCTTCGTATTGCTCGATTCGCCGTCATGGCTGTCCCGCCTATCGCGAAGGCGACGTTGCAGGCTGCGTTGATCAATGCTGGGTCGCATGTTTTGGCGCAGGGTATCAAAGCGTACAAGGATGAGGTATGTCATGACAACATATTCTCGACAGGAAGGAGTACGTCGATGGGTAGGGCGTGAGATGTGGGGTGATCTCGACCCAGCCCTACTGCTCTTTGTATACTTCCGGTTGATGGTGATCTGTCTGGGCGTCAGCGTCCTTCCGTGTAGAGACAGGGCGACATGATATTGACTAATCCATCGATATGATCATTAGACCTCGTTTGAACTTGACCCGGAAGCACTATTCCAGTTCACGACGTGTGCATTCATCTCGTCGCCGCTGATGTTCCTCTGGATGAACGGGCTCGAGAAAGCGCTCCCAGGTTTCCATGAGGTCGAAACACCCAACCCCGACACGAAAGGGAAGAATACACAGGAGCAGAAACCCAAACTGAACGTCACGAACACGATCTTAAAGATCGCAATTGACCAGACCCTCGGCGCCGTCTGGAACGTCATCCTCTTCATCAGCACCTTGGGCCTGCTGCGCGGACACGACTACGATCAGATTGTCGCGCAGATCCGCACGGTACGCTGTCCTCTTCCTCTCGCCTGTCTTAGGTGGGAATCACGTGCATTGTCTAGACTCCATTATGTGCATGCGATAATCGCATCGATCGGATGCATGCTTCGGACCTTCATGCTGACAATATCGACAGGACTTCTGGCCGATAGTCACGGCGGGGCTGAAACTGTGGCCTCTCGTTTCGGCCCTCAACTTTGCCGTGGTCCCCGTGGATAAGCGTTTGCTTGTTGGTAGTTTGTTCGGGGTGTTGTGGGCAGTCTATCTGAGCTTGATGTCGGGGTAGTGTAGTGCGCCTTACTGGGGCGGGTGGCCTTGGGGGTGTTTGCCACCGAGAGGGGGATGCGTGAATTTTAGGGACGTGTTGCTGGTCTTACGGTGCCAAGAATGAGAGACATAGCAAGTGAGAAGCTATTACGTCGTTGGATGGGAGGCGGAGATGCTTGTCTGAGGGGTTACATTTCTTAAGCAGGGAATGAAGGGGGAAGGAAGTGAGGTCGCGATGTATGTGGTGATCAGTAAGGCAGATTTGGGATCGTCGAAGAAGATCTCGCCGAGAGAATCATGACAGCATAGGTGGCTTCTTCTTATGTCTACAGGGTTGCATAGTCGATTGTAGGATGATGGTTAAGGAGTTGGTGGTGCTTTAGTTGCTACTTCCAACGTCACTGGTGGGCCTGGAGGAATATACAAAGTAGAGGCAGCCAACTGCGGCGTCAACAACCACCAACACCCAAGAAGCAACACTGCGTGAGCAGGCAGGATTTATCGTGCTCACGGCGGGTCGATTGTTGGTTTCCGGCCCCCCATTTCGGCACGGGAGGCCCCCAAAACCCTGGTCACCACTAGTGCAGGGGCCATCCGCCCATACTGTGCTCTTACATCAAATCAAAGTGAGGATGGAGATATCTCCGGGGGCGAGTTGGATGTTACATAAGTTAGAGGAGAATTCCTGCTTAGTTGCCTCTGGAATGATACATCAAGGCGTTTTCAACACCTCAACTGAACAACCCCGCAGATGCTCGGGGGCAGTGTTGGAGTGCGATGAGGACAAATGGTGCGATAGCGGGTACACCACCTTGTAGTGAATGGAGGGAGGCAAATCTACGCAAGGAGTCTGCATAGGGTCATCGGGTCGGCAGATGGGGCCAAAGAGGACAATCGAGCGTTGCTGGAGCGTAGCGGGTGTGCGACGAGTTTCCAAGTCGACGACAGCACGCCTCGTGGTGTAGTAGAACACGGACACATGGTCATTGATGTGCGTTCCTTATACCCAGTCTGGACGGATACTGCGACCTGCACAGACATATACGCAACAAACCCATTGCTAGTACCACGATTGTTGACCCAGCCCTAAGGTGACCTACCGGGGATGACTGTTGCAGCATCGGAGCGACCTCAGGATTACCGCTTCGGGGGATGATCCGACACGGTGCATGAGCTTACGAGGTTACAACCCGATGAAGTAAGAGGAGACCTTTGACTGGGATCGCTGCAGTGAAAGTCTTGGAGGGGAGGTCGAGGGACGAATCGGAGCCGGGGATGAATAGATACCAAAGATATTAATATCAATGCCCAGAAGTCTGGCACAGCCCCCACCCGCAGGTCGGGAGAAGATGTGCAGAGCTAAACGGCGGGTTTGCCAGAAGAAGTCTTTGGGTGCGGCACAGTGGGGAGGGTTCGATACGAAGCGGGAGCAGTCGATCATGGCAGCACAGTAAGGAGGTGTGGCCTACATTCCAGAGTGGCATCATCTGGGAGGGTTGGAGAATGCTGATTGCTGATGGCCACTGGGGTCGAACAATAAAGGTGCTGGAAGTACCTCCCGTGGACATCCATGGATGTTGGACGGGTCTGGTATCGCAATGTACCCGATACGCCAGGACACGGGAGCCTTTCTTCTCTGGTACTAGTGAATACAGTGGCAGCCAATGAGACACCAACTATGTACCCTGCAGGTTCCCCAGAGTCAAACCAGGTACAGGACGGTACGGAGGGCTGGGTCATCCCTCGTGTCACCCTCCACTCAGCCCCTCGACAGCCAAGAAGATGCTTCTTCGGGAGTAGATCATCCTCCAAATTTAGCCCCCGTCCACAGAGCTGTGCCAATTCGACGATGCTGCTATAATACCATGCTTCATCTCGCGTTTGTTCTCGAGGTCCGGGATGGTGGGTCTCGTCCGTATTATCACGACTGTTTCCCGTCCGTCTTGTTGGGTTATAATTATCCTGCTTCTCCCAGGATCATCATCAGTATAGTAGATCACGGTCCGTCCCTCTGCACGAGTCTTGCGTCTCTTTGTCTGCACCCCTCCACACTGCTACGTCTTGTCCCATTGAGCATTGATTGTGTGTTGCACAACCTCCTCGTCCTGACCAATCCGGCTATAGTTGATATCGACCGTCTTTGTCTTGCACGACGTTCAAGCACAGATCATTGGGTCACTCAACAAAGGACTCGCAATTCTGGTTTCCCTGCATTCAACAACCTCGACCACCTTGCTATTTTCGGACACACTGAGGTCCCTGGCCTCGACAAACAGCAAAAAGGAAAGCATCACAAAGGATCTGCTAGAAGAAGGACATATGCACTTGCTGGAAAGGAAGTAGTCAAGGCATTAGGTTGTCTGGACTATGACCTCGCCACCCTGATTGCCAGACAATAAATCCAAAGCGTGCTACAAGAAAGGTGCCTTTCTTTATAACTCCATCTGGCCCTCTGCCACTTAATCAAGCGAGACTTCCACCATGGGTGTTCCCAGCCCAGCTGATGACTTCTCTGATGCGAAAACACCTAATGCTACGATGACTGCCAAACCCGCTGTCGCGACAAGCCCCCCGGCACATGGCGTGTGCTGGTTTGATGACGATCTTCACGCTAGTCACTGCATTTCGCCGTTGTCCGACCGCAGCCCCCCCAGATCGGGAACGAACTGGACTCGCTTTTTCCCCGAGCTCTCGTCGCATTTCAGTCTCGTCTCCCCCGTGAGCACCACCCAAGCTGCTCCTTTTTCCTTTGCCAGTCCCCAGTCTCTCACCGGTCGTAAACGGTTCTATTCGACGGACTCCACTGCCTATACCCTCTACACCACCGATTCCTCTCGATCGTCCAATGAACTTGCAGACAACGCCTCTTCATGCTATAGTCGCAGATCCTCGATCACGAGCGTGGGCTCCGAGCCCGCGGGTGCATATAAATCTGCAGACGCTTTTTCGATCATCTCCCCCACGCACGCAGGCGTTTTTTGACGACTCTGCCTCGATACGGGGGGTTTCGTCTGTGATCGCAAAGCCCCCGCCTTGTGCGTCGCCCGACAACAAACCCCTCCCCCGCGAACCGGCCATACAACTTTCCCCGCTGTTCGTCCGGAACAGCTCAATGCAGCTGCCAAAGGTCCCTGGGATCGAAGAAGTCGACCAGGAACATGCGAATGGGCCTTATGATACATACACCAGCCTCCGACGACGTCGCCATCAGCCAACCCTCTCTCAAGCCGCCGAGGAGCTCGAGAACACTCTTGCGGGGCTTGCAGAACCTGAGGACCCCCTCAAACGGTCATCCGTCCTTGATGCGCCTCTCCAGATTAGTCGGGGCAACATGGACATGATCCCGTCGCGGGCCCCGCCTCTTCCACCAATCGACACCCAGGTCGATGTACAGGGGCCGCAGGACGCCGCTGCGGTGCACACAAAGCAGCCGAAAAAGCATCCCAAAAGCAAACTATCATTACCCTTTCACATCCCTGGCTTCAACCGGAAGCAGAATCGTGCACATCTCCGCTCCCGAAGCAGCCCAAATATATTGGAATCACCGACAGCTCTTGCCGAGGAAGCGTTCTCACCGGAACCTCTGGAGCGCAGAGCTCAGACAGAAGATCTCAAACTGCTTACCGTCCCCGCTCACCGAGGCCTGTTTCAGCAGATGTTGAACGGAAGTTGCGTTCACAGCTCCCTCGTCTGCAAACTCGCACCCCTGAACCAGTGACACAGCCTAGCCATGATCTCTCCAGCTTTAACAGGAATATTGCCGCAAGACTCCAGGCTGGTACCCAGCCTGAAGAGAAGATTTTTGTTTCTTCCAACAGGCGCATGCTGGCCCAGATGAAGCATCAGACCTGCGCGATCGAGCTACTGCAATCTGCCCGGAGATAGTCTATGAGCTGGACAGCGGGGGTCCCGCCTCACGATCGAGTCCTATCAAGTTGCCGACTCCAGTGTATGCAGGAGCGATGCCGGGAACTCTACCGGATGAGGTTGTCTTTGCCATATTCCAACAGACATGCTCATTGGATGACCTGTTTCATCTTGCAACCGTCAACAGGCAGTTCTATCACATCTTCAAAAGGCACGAGCTAGAATTGATCAAGAACACGGTCTACGCCATGTCTCCTCCAGCGTGGGAACTTCGGGAGATGAGTCCCCCGTGGGATAGTGAATGGCAGATCTTGGTGGATCCCGACGCTCCAGTACCCGAATACACCCCTTCAATTACCTGTACTGCTATGCCCAAGACATTTATACATTGGCTCAACTCAAGTCGTTGATTCTGGCTCGATGTGGAACATTCCTTCGACCGGAGACCATTCGTGGTCTCGCTGGGTTGGATGTCGATCGTGCTGCAGAGATCGACGATGCCTTCTGGCGGATCTGGACTTTCTGTCGCATCTTCGGCTGTGGGAAGGGCAGAGAAGGAGACATTCTTGGACAGCTTGACTGGCTGAGAGGTGGTGTCACAGCACGCAGCAATCACAAATCAATGGCCATCTCTCTCACGGAACCGTTTGGCATGAACAATGTCCTGTTTGAACCCCCACCTGGGTTTGGCCAGGGTAACCGAGGCGGACTTTCACAGAAGCAACTATACGATATGACCGAGGTCTGGAACTGCCTTGGTGTTCTCCTGCAGCCAATCCACGGTAAATGCAAGGAAGCGCGAGAAACCGGGATCTACGATGGACACAACATCCCGGAAGATAACTCTTCCCGGGAGGAAGCATTGTTAGGTTTGTTGTCACCTTTCTTTTTCTCTGACCTGCATATCTCGAGCCGATTTACTAATTCTCTTACAGAGGAGTGGACATTTTACATCCTTTCGCTCGGGCCATCGGCAGTGTTGAACCTGGGATCCATCTGTCCGGCCGACAACGGTCTTGCAACGTTCCAGCGAGCGAAACTGATCGGTCTCACGAAGTGGGAGCGTTCTGAATCCGGGCTCAGCCGGGCGTCGTTCCTCAGGGAGGCTGTATCGAAAGCTTACGGCCCTCGTGAGACTCCTCAGCGGCCTCGGACGACGGTCCCCGAGACATTCGGATACCAGCTCGAATCCTCTCGCTCTTCTGGCTCCACCACGACGTCGTCGCAGGCTAGCACCGATTCGAGCGGCAGCGACATGTCTCTCCCGTTCATCGCCGCAGACAAGCGGCCTACGCTGAACAGCTCCGCAACCGGAGACTCCAAGGACCGTCCGACAATGCATTTGTTGAAGAGCGTCCGATCTCGAACTACGGGATGATCATGAATCGCCTAGCAGGCTTGCCCAACGAGCAGCCTCCCCTTTTGCCCGTGTCACCAGTGAATGTGGATATAACATCGCCCCTCTCTCCGCCGCCTCCTCGACGCACACCGCCCCAAGTGCCATCTTTCGTTCAATCTCCTCCACTCGCCCAATCGGTTCAGGTGATGCAGCCCGTCCAACCAATGCAGCCTGTCCGACGAGTCCAGTCAGTCTACCCCATGGCGACTGCGTACCCTCCCCAAGTGCGCGATCCTGTCGACCAAGCTCTCGAGACAATGGTCAGACAGCTCGGCTTCCAAGAAGAAGATGCCAAGTGGGCATTGAAAATCACCGATTCCGGCGAGGGCATCGATGTCGGTGCCGCAGTGGATTTGCTCCTACGCGAGCAGCAAAAATCACCTGCCCGTGAGTCTGTCTCTTCTGGTCGCAGCAGTCTGGTCTCGTCTGTTATCAGCAGTCGGGAATCCATCAATAGCGGCTGGAGATGGGCATGAGGTTGTTTGTATTTTGACTTTTCCTTTCCTTTGTGTGTTGATTCTTGCAACGTCCTGATGACGAAATATTTTGTCTTGTTGAAAAGCATTGGTCTCGGCGCATGTCTGTCACTTGAGAGCGATATTTGCATTCGGAAGGTTGTTTTTGTTCAAGTCTGATACCCATGTTGACCAGCTCTGTCGTATATTAGACCTAGATGGTGTACAATCTAACCAAGGTTCAAATGACTCTGTGTCCTGTAGGATCCTCGATTTGGCCCGATCTGGCAGTCGATCGATATGCGATGTAGAGGTCCTCGGTCTTCCCACAAGTATGGATGATCTACGAGTTCCAGTGGCTGGACTAGGGATGCTTCAGAAAAGGGGCTCGACTTGTTTTAACATCTGTCAGAATGTGTTGAGGAGAATATGACGGTGCTCCGACGCTCGGGCGTGCTCATCTGCTGGGTTATACTCCGATGTGTTGCCTGACTCGATTGGGAAGGGGATTATAAGGCAATGTATAACTCCACACAGACAAGTGTAACCAACGCATTCTGACTGTGTACTGATTTTGACTTGGCTTGACTCTTTCGACGTCATTGACGCCCATCGCTATCAGCAGAGCGAACGTCACCTCTATCTATCCCTACGCAGTACAGCACTGGCGGCTGCTCCCCGCAAGGGTCTCCAGCATTACTCACTACATACTGTGCATAACCGAGGCCTACGTATGCTACTGTCTCCTCGCCAGCGTCGAGATCATCAACTGACGGTCATGCTAGGGCTGGGGCCGTCTCCCTGCCCACGCGAACTTAGTTCTGCCGTCGCGTTGGCCCAGGAGTTGGTCGTCCCTGGCTGGTCGTCGTTCTTATACTACTTACTAGCTGACCCCTCGCTGGCTCCTGCACTGGCGAACAGGCCACAGGCCACGCGGTTTAACCTCGAGGCTAGCTGCTGCTAGTGCGTCACGGAGGGCAATAATATGTACTCCGTAATAGGCATCCTTTTATCTCCGTTGCACAACAGACTTTCTCCCTTGACAGGTTGGGGCCGCACCGGCTAATGAGCGTTCTTGCAGATCGTTTAGGCTTTCGACCCAAATCCATCGTCAACCCTGTGCTCCTCCTTCTTTCCTTTTCTCTGGATTGATCTGCTCTGCTCTGGGGCCTGAGGCGGGAGAGGAACCCGATTCCTGACTGAATCCGAGGAGGAATTTGACTTTGATTAAATCCCGCTGGTGCATGCATTCCTTTCGCGAAGCTTCGTTGTTCTTCGCGTGTTCGACGAGTGGTACCGGCGGCTAAGAACTCAGCAAACAGCGGTCACTGTTGTCTCTATGGTTCTGCTGGGCAGGTCACGAGTACATACATACTGGCGCAATTAGTACTCAGTCTCCGTATGGAGTCGTAGGGAGTTATGTGCTGGGGCTGTCTGATCTCGCGGGAAACTATCACCTAGCTATGGGGACGAACCAGGCAATAATTGAGGGTCCCTTGAACCGGGTGTGTGATAGATCACTCCGGCCTGCACATCCGAGGTGATGATTTTCCCTCATCAGGAAATCTGACAGGTGGGAACGCCAGTTATTGTTCTCATCGAGAGGACCAAGCGAACCGATCGGACCCGCGAGAGAACACTGTCCACGGTACTCCGTAGCGGTAGTGCAATCAGGAGAGGAGGGGAGGAGGAGAGGGAGAAGGACAGGGAGCCAGCAAATATCCCGGCATAAACGCGATCCATCGAGTGGATTTCCGCGACGACGCAAGGGGCAACAGGCTCTATTGAAGCGCGTCCAAGGGAGCGAAACGAGGAGCTCTGCGCTGCACGGTAAGAGGTCGGCGACTGGGACGCGAACACGACAAACACCCTCTCTCTTTGCTTAAGCCCCGGAGGAGAGGACAGAGTAGTTCGCATCCCACTGCATCCATCCAGATCTCCACTCGTCATGGCCCACGCGAGGGATGGCCTCCCAGACCAGACTCGAATCAATCCCAGTCAGAAAATTGAACGATGGTCGCGAAAATAAAATATCGCCCTCCTATATTCCCCTCCTTGAAACAAGAAAGTATGCGCAAACGCCGTTTACGACTCGCTGCCATCCCCATGGAGAACGCCCAGAATCCGCCGTTGACCCGCAGATGCGTCCCCGTCAGTTCATTGAAAATGACGCCTCACCCGGTTCGCATCGCTTGATTTCTTTTTTTTTCAACGGAGCCTGCTATCCTGACGCTTCGGTTGTGACCCTTGGTTGTTGCTACTCCGTACACTCTCTTCCTCTGGCCTCCACGTCTCTTCCTTCTCCTTTCCTTTCTTCCTTTTTCCTTCTCCCTTCTTCCTTTCTTTCTTTCTTTATCCTCCCTTTCCCGTGTTGAACATGGATTACGGTCGCTACACATCGCCATCCGCAAACCAGTGAGTCCCTGCCTATACACCCGCCAATGCCTCCCATCAATGAAGTACAGCTAACCGGCCGTCCACACCCCCAGAGATGTCGTCGACGACAAGTTCCAGCTCCAATCCGAGGCCAAGCGAGACTTTGAAAAGCAGATCCTCCTCGGCGACTCCCCCAGCCGGACATCCAATCGATTGGGCACGACAAAAACACGCATCCTCCGAGCCTCCGACCTGCTAATGTCCGTGGCCGGCAAGCCGAACCCTGGTACGCTATACCTTATTACCCAGACCCAGACGCGCCAGAGAGTGGGGCGCATCCACCGATACATGGAAGAACACCGGAAACTAACGATACAGCTATGGGAACCTCACCGGATGGGCGAGAGGCAGCCGCCGGCGTCGAAAACTTCCAAGAAGCGCTGCGCATGTTTCCTCCGTTCCGAGACGATGATGGAACGGCTCTGGGAGCGGTCGATTCGAAATGTCCCGACTGCGATGCGGTCTATTCTTCCTCGTACGACATACCCACCGAGTATACTGAGGATAGAATGTAGGGATTGACGGCGATCACAGGAACGAACTGAAACAACACTATCTGTCGAAATATTGTCCTGGAGCGGCGGTGTCCGTATACGTCATGATGCGAGATCGGTAATTGCGACGTTCCTTACTTCGCTGTCATCGGGATAAGGAGAGAGATACTGATGTTGAGGTCGACAGGTTAATTACCAAGGGGTATCGGTTAGAGAAACGACTCATTCCGCTAGAGTGTCCGGCACTGCGGTTCTTCTGCAGCCACTGTGAACGACACTTTGCGATTCGCAGAGAAGATGAAGAGATGGACAAGGAACGACGTAAGATCCGGCCTGCAGGTTTACCAATATCGTCGTTCCTAACGCCGGGAGCAGAAACGCCATCATACGTCAATTGCAAGAATTGTGGGGAGAAGTGCAACATATCGTCAGTTTTACCCGGTGCTGGAGATCACCGTGTTGGAGCAGTCAGGTCTTACGATCATGTCAGATACGAGCCGATATTAAACGACCCCCGCGACGACGCGAGTTTCCGTGACGTTCAGAGAGAGATGGCTAGCCCGAGTCATAGTCGAAGTCCTAGTTTCACGTCCAAGGGCGGTCGAGGAACCAAGGTACCCCCGGTAGCAGGTGGAGGAGAACAGCCATCATTTGTGAAGAAGGCTCGCAAGATTCGAGATTCGTGGTCTTTCAGGAGTATGTTCCCGGAAGTCGGGTTGGGTTGGGTTTGTGTGCTAATGTTGGGAAGAAACCTCGCAGAGCGATGAAGACGAACTGGTGGCGATTAGTTTCGCGGGGCTGTACGATCTGGAGAAAGGTGGGCCTGGTTATATTCCATGTTCATGCTGTGGTATTGACGCGACGGCAGTGCATGCTCCCAATGGTATCTATCAACAGATTGATAGCAATGCTGCTGAAACGCAGACATTACAATCCGATTCTAGCTTTATCTCGAGCGGTACGGTTACCCGTTCAAGCCAGCAGGCATAAGGTGAATTTATCTAACAAGTCCAGTGGCCAATGACCCTATCACCTACGATGGCAAACGATCTCCCATGGCACTTTGCGAGGATGAACAACACCGAGCCGACCCGATGGACTCGGACGGAGAGATGAATGAACATGGAGACCCACGCGGAAGGATAACCCCCTCTCGCAGACAATCGTTCCTACAAAAGATATTTGGACGAAAGACGAAGGGTAGGTCCCTTCCCCTATCATCTTTCCAGGTCAGCTCACAAGATATAGGAGTCTCTCGCTCACGGTCCACCTCGAATCGCGGGAAGAAGCTAATCAAACGGGCAAACACAATCCGATTCTCGTTCGTCGGCAAACACATCCGAAGCGAAAGCAGGGCAGCTACTCTGGAAAGCGTGCGATCCTCGATCGACGAGACACCAGCGACTGTGGAGCCACGACAAGGAGATGCTAGCCCAGCGCCAGTGACAGACGCCGAATACGTCGCCCTCCTACGCAGCAGCCAGAACGTATACGTCCACATGCAGCACATATCCGGAGGAGTGGTTGTTCATGATGCTTCTGGCCGCCAGCGCATCCTCCAGATGGATGAAGTCGCTCAACTCTATCTCCAAATGAGGGACGAGGCCACGGCCGCTACCATCTGGTCCCGAACAGTCAACACACGCCTGCGGGCAGAGGCTGCGTTGAAAAATGGAAACTCCCGAGCAGCCGTGGTGGAATACCATGACGCACTGCGCATACTTGACAGTAATCCTGCGCTCGACCTTGATAAGCTCTCTCGCGCCGCCATGCTGCATTCGCTTGGACAGGCGTACCGCAATCTCGACATGCCGGCTGAATCCGAGGCGTGCTATCTCGAAGCACTAGGGCTTTATAAACGCACGCTCGGCCGTGATACGTCTAAGAATTTCGCCGTTCTCCACGATCTCGGTGCTCTCTGCGAGAAGGACGGCTACGCAACGGAAGCAGCAGCACTATACGAACGCTCATTCGCAGGACGACTAAAAACCCTAGGCCACAATGCACCCGAAACGCTCAGCAGCAGGATCTTGCTTCTCTCAAAGTCCTTCTGGGCGATCTAGAGGCAGCGCTCCTACTCCTCGAGAAGGCGGTCCCAGCCCTCGACACCGTCTTCGGACTACAAAACGCGACCACACTCAACGCGATGAACCAGCTTTCCCTATTATACCAGAAACTCGGACTGGACAAGGAATCTCGCGCCCTATGCGGCCGCACCATCCCCCACTGCCGTACATTCTTTGGCATCACCAACCCCATCACCCGCGACGTCGTCGTCCGCTACCTGCAAAGCTCCGACAACTTCGACTTCCCCCCAGAGATCCAGGACATCCTCGACCAGTACCAGCGCTCTCGGGACCCCGACGCCCTCCGCGTCATCCACCGTCTCGGCCGCTCCTACATGGACGCCGGACTGAACCGCGACGCCGCCGAGCTCTTCGAGGTCCTCGTCGAAGACTTCCTCACAGTGAAGGGCCCCGAAGCTCCGGAGACATTCGACGCTTTGAGCGCACTATGCGTGTCCCGCGAACATCTCGACTCCGTCGACAAGGCTATCCTCGCCTACAAGCAGCTGGTGCACATGGCCACCCGCACACCGGAAGACCACCACTCGCGCAAACGGATCGGATACGCAGACAAACGCATCGCGGAGCTGAACCGTCGACGCGATATTCTCGCTGCAGAGCGGAAGGAATGGGGCTTGCATGCTCCAGGTCCATGTGAGAACTGCGATCAGGCTACGACAGTTCTATGCAATAGTAAGTCCCTCCCCCCCCCCCCCCCCTATCCCCAAAAGAGTACAAATGGAGGTACATACAGAGAAAGGACACGCACACAAGCTAACCAAAACACAACAAACAGCCTGCAAAATCTTCCGCTTCTGCAGCGACATCTGCCACAAAACCAACCTCACCACCCACTTCCCCAACTGCATCCCCTCCGTCTCCCTCCGCGAATCCAAATCCCTCGCTGTCAAGCCCAAATGTCCCGCCTCGGCCCGCGACCAAGCCATCTCCAAGATCCGCCGCTTCAACTCCTCCCGCGGCGTCCAAGTCACAGCCAGCTACACCTTCTACCTGGACCCGCGCAACTTCACCACCTTCCGCATGCGGCTCAACTCCGACGCAAACACCATCATCCTCTTCTCTCTCGACTCTGACATCCAATACACGACCGTCGATAACCCGCCGCTGGAGTTCGCCGCCTCGCCGTCTGCCACCCTGACCACGACGACGACCACCTCGCCGAGCGGATCGCGGTCGTCCACCTGTACCAATCCCGAGGGTGTATCGATGAATGGGGTGCAGTGGCTCGCGCCGGAGCGCCAGGAGGCGGTGTGTTATGTGCCAGGGGAGATTGCGCAGAAGCAGCAGTCGCGGTATGTGCTTGTTACGCCGGGGAAGGAGATGTTGCGGGCGGTGATTGAGAAGCGGATTGGGGTGAGGGGTGGGAATGGCGAGGTGGAGAGGTTTAGGGCGTTGGAGTTGCCGGATAATGAGCTTATTGAGTATGCGCAGGGCTTGTTGTTGACGGGGTATCTTGGGGAGGCGTTTATGTATGTTATCGAGTGGGTGTGGAAGTAGCCCTACCGTTCCATTCGCTTGGTTGGAGATGGGGGTTGGGTTGTTAGAAGGGGAACAGGAAGTAAGCGAGTACATAGATAGATGGTTAGATAAATGGATTGATAGATATGGGCATGGAATAGGTGGATCTGTGTGGTTTCGTGAAGAGGAACGAACGAACGTGTAAGTATGTAGTATAGTATTAGATATAGTCGTGTGAACAAACATATGGACATTGACATTGACATTGACAGTGAATTCTTAACAACCAAGCATCCACGGTGTTCCTAGAAAATACAGGTTTAATATTCATATTTAATTGAACACAGACACGATGTAATAGTAATAGTGGTGATAATGATACACTGCGTCGCGCGAGACCAGGATTTCTTCCTGAACCATCAGTCTACCCACTAGTAAGCTAATATAGTCTTTCATCTCTAAGATAGATGCATGACCGAGATAAGGATACCAACTCCGCATATACGCTTGTAAAAAGATCAATATAAAGAGGAAAAAAAAGAAACACCGAACACCATTTATGCAAGACAAACTCGTCAAATCATAAGCATAGACTTTTTGTTTCGGTTATGCGTCATGCATGGAACGCAGGACAGGGACGAGGACTAGTCGTCATCGTCAGACTTGTACGTCCCATCGGTGTCACTCTCCCAATCCTCGGCTTCGAGGGAGCGATCTCGAATGCCGAAGCTGAGGAAGAATCCGACAAGTGACGTAGCCGCAAAAATGCCGAATGCCAGGAGCTCGCCCTTGTGCTTCAGCCTGGATGCCAGGGAGAACAACGCACCCGAGACAAAGGGGCCTACAGCACGACCGCCGGCGGAGAGAGTCTGGGCGAGGCCGTTAAGGGCGCCGAGCACTGCGTGGTCGGGAGCTGAGTTGGTGATCTACAGACACGGTTGGTTAGTGGAATTAGGGTAGATCTTGGGCAGAGACTTACCAGAAGTAGGGCGCTCGTGAGTCCACCGACCGTACAGACAGTTTTGATGAGGAGGACGAAGCACAGCTCCGCAGCGAGGAGGGCAGTCTTCCCGCTCAGTCCCCTGGAGTCGTCGCCCTTGTATCCAATGAATGGCATCAGGATAAAGGCGATCACGAACCCGAACAGACCTGCGCGGTAGGACCATCGGTTGCCCATTTTGTCGCGCAGTCGGCCGAAAATGCAGATCTGGAAGATGATAGTGACCGCGCCCGCGAAACCCTGAGAGAGGCCGATCTCCTCGGGGGTGAGGCCACGGCCAATCGGTGGGGAGGCCTGTGAGAAGATTGGAAACAGCGAGTTGAAGGAGACATTTGCACAGGGCGAAGATGAGGTACGTCACCAGCAGTAGCACCGTGTCGCGATTCCAGATCTCATTTGCGGACAGGGTCTCGCGCACAGGCGGCGCATGGTGGTCTGATGCCTCCGAAGCCGAGTCCAGCTCGCTGTCGTCGTCGTCGCCCTCATCTTCTGCTGAATGGTGGCGATGACCCACCGGAAGATAATGTGCGGGGTACGGCGGATGGACGTATCTCGCGCGTTTTGCCTGGCTGGTGAATTGCCAGACCAGGAGAAGAATGAACGGACTCGCGCTTTGATCTCCGGCAGAGTATCCGCATCTTCCAGACTCTCTTCGAGGAAAATGGTTGTGATGACGAAGTCGATCACCAGGATCGCCGCACAGACCAGATTCGGAGCCAGGTAGGGATATGGATTCGGCTTGCTCGGGTCCCATGGACTATGTTTGAAAACCAGCAACCCGCCTACCAGAGGCCCGGTAATGCCTCCCACACCGTATAGAACCGGGAGGTAGGTGAAGGCTTTCGACTGGTTGCTTCGGTCCGTGATCTCGCCCAGACACGTCGAGACGAGGCCTTGATTGCCGTTGACGACACCGAGTAAGGCCTGTACAACTACCGCCTGCGCAAGGGTCCTGCAGAACCCAAAAGCGCAGAAGCAAGCTGCCGTCAGGATCGTCCCTAGCAGAATGACCGGCTTGCGCCCAATTCGATCCGACACCCAGCCCCAGAAGTAGTTTGTCACAAACTGCGCAATCGCAAACGCCGTTGCCACGATGCCCACGTACATGCCGACCATGTTCGGGTTTGCCTCGGGAAACGTCGACACCATCTCGGTAGGTACGGACTGATGGAGTTGAATGCGGTTTGCTCGCATAGTGAGATCATCGCCAGCACGGCCATCTGCCTCTTGGGCAGCGGGAATGCTGGCTCGAGTCGTCGCGTTGCGAGTCATCGTGCGGGTGCTGCGAATTGATGGTGGCGGAGGACTCGGACTGGCCCGAATTCGGTCTCCCGCGAGACTTGGGCGGCGGGGTTTCAAATGTCTGATAGTGGAGTGTGGAGGAGTGTCGCCGGTGGAGCGAAGTGCGGTCGTTTGTTCTCATGTCTGCACTGTTGGTCTCAATTGTTGGTGGTCAATTGACTCGATCAGGCAGCTGGATTGTCGCAAAGTGACGTGACGTGGGGGCTCAGTAGTCCCAGTCCGCAGTGTCGCGTGCGGGGCGTGGATGCCCCGATTGAAGCTGTCAAAACGAGGATGACGGAAGGATTGGCGCGAAGTAGCGACTCTCAGGATGACGAGGGTCTACGAAGGATGGAGGAGGGAGGAGTGTAAGGGGAGCAGAAGAGAGAGCTGTGGAATGAAGCAGGATGACTGGCGACGGCGAACTTCAAGGTTGGCCTGGAAGCTGGAGAGATGACGTAAGCGGGTCCGGGGTGACTCAGCAGGCCATACCCAAACAGGCAACTTCAGTCCTGCATGCCTCCAGGGCTAAGGTAGGTACTCCCTGCATGCTTTCGACGAAAATACTGGATCTCAAGAGACACTCACCCAAATATACGATTTTTTCCCATCTCTCAGAATTCTCTGCCATATCTTGTGCGCGAGAATTGACAGCACTACACAGAACATTACCGTACGCATTTGAGCCCTGCCATCATCCGATCTGCGCCCATGGGCTGTTGGTGTAGATTGCAGCTAAGGATCCTCCAATTACGGTGACGCAACACATGCAAAGTCATCCGGGACAAAAATCGTCGCGAAAGCCATGGCCCAACATAGAGAAACAGGTCGATTAAAAGTAGTATTACAGTTCACTGATTCCAAGATAGAGCAATGCGGGGGAAGGTAGAGTCAGCCCGATAACGAACCTTTAATCTGTATTAGCTTATGGAGGTGTCGAAGATGTAGTAATCAGACTTTATAGAGCCTGTCATACATATTATATCCATTCTAAGTACTGGGTTCATGGGCCAGCTGAACTTTGCCACGTATCCGAGTAGCTCTAAAGGTAAAATATGGAGCATGACCAATACGTATCCATAGAACCGCCAGAAATAAGCAGCAAGAAACACGCAAATGAGCAATAAGATCATAAAATTGTTTGTGAAAATAACAACTGGAGTGAAGAGCGACGTAGAGGAAACCCACCCTGGACCACAGTATAAAGCATTGGTGGTATTCATTCCTCGTCAATGCGATGATCTCTCAATAGTATGCCTGATACTGGAATAGGAGGATGTCATGCGAATTATAAGTTGACTATGGCCCACTATCTGTCTAGTCTATGCACGGCTTGATTGTCTCTCCACAGAGCATCCGCAAAAGCCCCTTAACTTCCTACCCAGATCCACAGTCTTCTTACCCTCAAATTCATACAAATTCATCAAGGATGGTCTTATACCGTTCGAATTTAGCTCATCCAAGACATCTCCGCGAGTCACTTAACGAAAACCAGCTTCTGAGCTATAAAGAGAACTTATACTCCTCATATCCATCAATTCTACAGAGAACAATGAGGTGTATTACAAGGAGACTAGCCATCAAAGGCCAATATTATGACTAATCTAGCTATTAGGACAAGTCGTAATCCTCTAGTTATGCGATGCATTGATACAAGCCCAAACCTTCCCTTCGATGATAGGTATGGAGGAAGCACCTAACCAGTAGAGTTAATAGACTCAATTGAAGTAACATATTCTCGGTTATCTAGCTGTATAATAGAGGCTTTATCACAGTAGTTAGTAGTAGCTACTTAGCCTATAGCAAAGCCAGTTTTATGAAAGTTGGAGATATCTTCAGGTGTAATGCTACGTTCGACCCTTCAGACCAAAATATGAAGGCTTGTTCATTCTGTTCCCCAAGCGAAGAGAACCAAATGAGACATGGGAGATCAGTACGACAGCAGACCCAGACACGATGAAACACTTACATGAGGATACGTTTTGGGGGCTTACATGTCTATGAAGGCAGTTAGCCATGAGAATTCAGTCTGCTGATGCAGTATTTCGCGACAAACTAGATATATCTTTCTGCTGGACATTGACGGAAGGGTGACTATTAGGAGAAGTGCGCAACAGTTCCCAAGTAAATGGCAGCGGGCAAATTCGTGCAATCATGGGGCACAAGCCTTTCAACTTATGACCGGTGTAATCCGGGGATTGATCTAACATACGTTATTCCCAACATTTGGGGACGGAACATGTACGCAATAATACGACATGGATGGTCAGAATGCGATATTTCTTCTATTGTGAACCCCGTTGATTCCTTCTTTTTCGGGTAAAGTTCGCAACCGCCGAGCCAATATATCCGTTGACCCCGGTGACAACAATAGTAGAGCCACGAGGTAAGCGAACGTTTCCGTCTTTCATGACACTCGTTTGATTTCTCTACCTTTCTCTATTCTGTATCCAGCGTCGCACGGTCGTGTTATGCATTGTTCGATAGGAAGACCTGTGTTTATGTTCGAAAGTACCCATTCTTCCAGGTAAGGGAGCTGTATCTATTCATTCGTGCCTTGCAGAGTGTTCCAGGAGCAAGCAAGGACAGCTGGAACGTAAACTCAATATAACTTGCAATACCGAGTTTCGGTGCAACCATGATAATTGTGATAGCACACTGATTGGCGTCTGCAAAACGCTCCACACCACTAAGGAGGCAATGCGGGTCCGGCGCCTAGAGGTTTATCTACGTTGTACATTCTTTGTACTAGAATCCCTAGTCTCGAACCAATTCAGTTGCAGTACTGGAAAATCGGTGAAAAGATCATGATATAGAGAGAAGTTATAACATTTCAGGCAAGCAAACAACTCTAGATTATTCTCTGCCATCTGTGATTGGAGATGAGATTACAAGAAGCCTTGATAAACCAGGGTTTGGCGAGGAACACAAGGAGATCTGGTGGAGAATGATAGCACAATTGTTGTTCTCTGTATTCACCTCACTGAAGCCTCCCAGATGAGGCTACGTACAGATGGCCGATAGCACTTACAGAGAAAATCAGGCCACCAACGATAGTATTCCCATGCAGAGGAATTCATGCAGGCAGGCACACCAGTTATCTATAGTTATCGAAATTCCCCCTGCATGTGGTCTTAGTCGCACTTGCTTGTATCCCTTACATCGTATGGCTCGGTTGCACACTGAAAGCATGCACTTGTCATATCAAGGCATTGTAATGCTATATTTTCAAGCCTGCGATTGCATGGTTGGTCATTTATATCTGAGTAGTGCTCAAGCCGAAGAAAATAGGCCCTGTGTCCTGGGTCAACTCAATTGACACTGGTTCTTGAGTGATAGTGTGCCAAACAGCTCATGATGAAGCCGGAGGGTTTACTATGTTTGTCAATATGTTTGTAATCGTGTCTAAGGTGAGAGTAAATAATTTACACTGGAGCGTTTCTTCAGACCTTATGAGCCTAAACTTCCTCCATCAATCTTAAAATCTATAAACTTGGTCCTTTTGCAAACCCAGCTGCGACAAAACACCAGGTGTTCCTCTAGATCCAATCAATGTATTTTCCATGACCGGAGGACCACAGACAAATACCTTGGTATTCGCCAATGAATCCTTGAACACGCCCCTCAAGAGTGCTTCATCAATATAGCCTTTCCTGATTGAGGTATTCTCCTCCCTCGGATGGCTTATAGTGTATAGATAGTTAAACCTCTCCGGAAACTGTTTTGCGTAACCCTCAAGTTCTTCCCGCATGAGAAGATCCTCTTCGGTGTTCACGCCAAAGACAAGAGTGACTTTGGTCTTGTCCTCTGGGTTCTTAAAAATCCCCCGGATAAGCTGGTAAATTGGCGTTATCCCCGCCCCGCCAGCCAACAGGTAGACGTGGGGGAACTGGTTGGGTTTCCACGAGAATCCTTTGAGGGCCGTCACAAAGGTCATCGAATCTCCCTGGAGGGAGTGGATGTGTCCGCTTGCTTTTCCATTGGGGTATCGTTTCACCATCAGTTCAATGTGGCCTGGCTCATCTGTTCGGACTATTAGCAATGTGCGTTGTATAGGGCGGTTTTAAACATACCTAAATCGCTGATCGGCGTATATGGTCGAAGGACGGGAAGCCAGCGCCCTTCAGGGCGTGTGAGCGTAAGAAGCGCGGCTAATATCGGGTTAGAACATGTGGCAATTCGTAGTCCTTGGGTTTCGTGAAAGGCCATACATGTTAGGAGAGTCCACTGCGTGCGTTTGGATCGGAAAACTCGAACACCAATCGCTTGGTGTTGTGGTTGACGATCTGCGTACTTTGCACGCGTAGTGAAGTAAAGCCAAATCCTGAGAAGACTTTCTTCGGTTCATTTGAGTCTGCCTGAGCTGTCGTGATTCGCGTGGTGGCATAGATTCCCAAAGCAGCGATGCCGAAGATTCCTCCGACTCCGATCAAGCGAGGCAGTGTGCGAGTCGGAAGAGCCATCGCAAATATTCGAAGATGGTGTGGCAGGTGTAATATATATCAGTTTAGATGTAGGCATTAGGATAACGATATACAGAGGTCAGACGGAACGGGAGGTAGCTTCTTATACGTCCCCTGGGATCAGAAATTTATACCTCCTACATCAGAGGCTGAAATCGAAGCCCTGCATCACGCAATTAATTATTGTCTATTCTAACGCCGTAACCTAACTAATCAATCCGTTTACATCATGATGTTCGGTGTTCGGAGAGGACAAACACCGCAAAGGCCGAGTGATCCCGAACGAGACAACATCATGCAAATAAGAATGTAGAGGTCCAGCGCCGGAATATTGTCTGTGTTATGGTTAAAAACATGAGTTGGCACTGTTCCTCTCTATAATGCAAACTAAATCATGGCTAGGAAAAATAAAAAGGGAGGAGGAGATATCCAAAAAAAAAAAAATGAAAAAGAAACGATCGAGACGGACTCGAACCCGCAACCTCCGGTACCGGAAACCGATGCCCTACCATTGGGCCACCCGACCGTATTGGATATGAATTTTGATTTGAAAAAGCTCTATTAGCATCATTCACTTTTTCAATCACACTCAACTGCTGTGTTTACGGCCCCCATCTGATCGAGGGAGAAACGCCCAACCAACATATCCACTTGTTGGATGTTCTCCCGATTGGTGGTGCTTTCTTGCCCTGGCCAATTACTGTCTCAGTTTAATACGACTCAGGAAGCCTTCCTGGTCGATCTCTTGGCGCCATGTAAGGCTGTGCAGGGCGCAGTCCACTGGAGCTCCTGGAGGAAAGGAAGATTAATCAAGCTTCTCCCACTACAAGAATGGCTTCTTTCTGGCTAGCCCGCTCGAGGACTGTGATAGATATTACCAATTGATATGTCTCCTCATTCTCAAGGAGTCGAGCCTTCGTATCGAAGCATACTTCTCTCTCCGATGATGACCACATACTAGAAAGATCGCGCAGTCCATCTCGCGAATTGTCGACCAGAGAACACATTGTGTCTCAGAAAGAGGCCTCAGAAAGATCGTCTACATATCTCCAGAGATCCTCCTATGTCGTGCTTCTGGTGATTTTCTATGCCTGCCTGGCAATCTTCGCATGGAGCGTCATCTGTGTGTTGTCTTCTCGACCCATCACAACGTCACAGTACGGCTGGTCGACAGATGCAGCCATCTCGCACCCGAGCTTCTCTCAAAATGAGAATTGGTACAATACCGCCCGAGTCATCCAGGCGATTGTTGCGGTGTTGACCGTGCCTCTTACCTCGGCCATCTGCTCGAATGCTGTGGTGGTCTATGCCCAGCGATGCTCAAGCAGCTTCACCGTTCGCCAGCTCATTACGCTGGCTGACAAGGGCTGGACAGACCCCATGACATACACTCGAATCCTAGGCACGAGAGATGGATGGAAACGCCATGGAAGCATGTTCCTAGTTCTTGCCATGCTCTTGAACATCCTCGGAGCTGTCCTCGCGCCTCTCCAGCAGATTTTCATCTCGTCCGAGACGGTTAAAACACCTACCAACACCGTGTCTCTAAAACCCATTCAAGATATTCCCGATAAATTCCATTTCGAGGTCTCCTATACCACAGACTTGATGGGCGGCCTCTCGACTAACCTCCGTCGATCTCTTGAAACAAGCACCTTGCGAGACGTCCAATCACTCCTATGGCACCAGTCGAATAATATCAGCTGCGTTTTCTCCCCCGATGATGTCCGTTACAGCGATGAGATACCCGAGCTCTGCAGCGAGCTAGGCGCTACGTTGAATGATATCTCCGAGCTAGACGATCCTTTCCTCGCCCAGTTACCCAGCCAATATCACACAGGGCTGATACGCCAGTATGCGCCCCGGTTCAACTCCACGGCAGTCTGGACGCAAGTCTCAGCTCCGGAGTTCCCCCAACGGTGCGATGCAGATGATGGCACATACTACATGCTATACAGCAACACGACCGAGATGTCTTACAACGAGCGCAGCAACCGAACTCTGTCCTGGTCTCTCGAAGCCTGCATGCCCGGTGATCTGCGTCGCTCGCCCTGGTGGGAAACCCGTCAGCGTCAGGATATATCTGAGGAACTGTACTTGAATATCACAATCCACGACGACAAAAGCTACCAGAAGGACCACAACACCCCGGACGGAGGAGCCCTCTACCGAGTCACCCTCAACACCACAATGGGATACTTCGAGCTACCAAACTACATGAACAAACAAACCGCGGGGCCACTGATCGACGACGACCCCCAGAGCCTCTGCACCGAGTCCAACACTTGCTTCAACCAGTTCACCAACCGAGAACCCGCACATCCAGGCGACGAAGAGACCCGCAAACGCCAGCGCTACGACTCACCCACCCAAGTGCCCACTAAAGGCCCCCTCCTCACCACCGCCATCGCGCTCTTCGGCGAAAACTCCTTCCTCGATAACCTTCTCCGCAACCACAACCTCTACTACAACAAGCACCGTCCATCCATATCCGACTGTCTCGATCTCGCCCCGCTGGGTGGTCTGTTCCCCTCCGACGACGACCCAAACTACCCCGACCACCGCAGCTCGGTCAAATCCTGCATCCAGATCTACGAGGTAGAAGATATAGTCACAAGCGTCGCCATCCCCTGGCTCCAGCTCTTCCAGTACAACGCCTCCGTCATGACCACCGTCTTTAACAGTGCCGCCTTCCTCGCAAACAAGGCCTGGATGGAGAATAACCCAGCCTACGACTCTCTCAGAGTGCACTACGATCTCGGAGCCGACACATCCAAGCCGTCGGTTTCTCCCGCCGGCGTGGCCGTCGTGTCGTCGCTCTTGACAGTGTATATCCTGGCGCTGTTCGCGATGGCCATGTATGCGGCGCTGTATCCGCGGTGGACGGCCTTCCTGGACGCTTTTACCATGATGCGGATCGGGAGTGCGATGCACCGGGATCTGTCACTGGAGGTAGTGCGAGATGCTGGGAAGGTGGCGGTTTTGGATGAGACGCCGGGACGGGTTGGGGATTGCAATGGGGGAGAGAAAGTTGGAAGGGTTGGTTTGGGTGGGACGGGGTTTTGAAGGGTTCACGGCTGTATGAGTGTTTTGATGGGGATAGGAAAGTAAATTAGGAGCGGTTTGCATGTTCATAGATTGAGTGCAGCAACCATCAGGAGAAACTCTCTGCTGCCGAGAGGCGATGCGTAATGCCCATGCCCTTCCAATGACCGGGCATTCTGGCCCCCATCGTATGGGCTTGACTGATGATTATGATCTCTAGCCCCGTGTCGCGCAGCAATGATGTCAAGGGACGGTTTCTACATCCACTGAGTTGCTTTCGATGCATTTGTTCTGGGTAACCGTGATTTTCATAATAGAATCAGTTTTTGTAGTTGGACCAGAGTATCGCATCTTTGCTGTTACATGACCGCCTATATCATTGAATCAACGGAATCCTAGTACCTATCCATCTGCAAAACTAGTATTTGGAGCTGGACAGTCATCTTTTTTTCTCTTTCTGTTTATTGGGGGATGAGTGGAAGATTGAAGAGTCCAGGAGGACTTTCGGACTACGTCGTTCAGCATGGATAGCATCAATTAAGGCACTACGAGAGATGTCACTCTCGGAGGCCAGGGCAATGATACAGATCTCCTCTCAATATATAGGGACGGAAGGCATATAAGGAGGGATATATCCCCTCGAAATCTCATCCTTACTCCTCGAGATACATAGTCCAGTGCAAGTCTCTCGAGATCTCCTACGTGATCCATATGCAAGAAAGCCATAGCAAGACTGACACAAAGACAATCAACATGCATCTCCCACGGCTATGCCATCGCCCTAGCCGGCACCTTAGCCTCAGCTTGCACATTCGGCATAAGTCCGCATCACTCTATCAGCACAGCCGACGGCAGTGACAGCGGAGGCTGCAGCATCTTGATCTAGGGGAAGCTATAAGCAGTGATGTGCTGTTGTTGATTCAGACCACGTTAGGACATGGAGTCCAAGATACTGTCAATGTTGTTATCCTACAGTAAATCTCTGTCGCTGAAGACTGATGGTCTTAACTTCGAAATGAGGAATCAAAATAACAATGGAATAAGACGTAAAATATCAGACTCCAAAGAGAAGGAGAAAGTTACTTGCATGCTATGTCAATATGCAAAAGTCCACTCATTTCATCAACAGATCCACCGCCCAAGGAACGCTCAATCCTCGCAAGTCACCGTAGTGCTGACCAACACCCAAAAACACAATGGGAATACCCGTGGCATGGACCATACTGACCAATGTGCCAACCATGTCACCAACCGTGTCGCATTTACTAATAATGAAGCCGTCCAAATTCCTACCGGTGCCGAAGGCCTGGTTGAAGTTGCGGGCCTGCATGACGCTGTCGGTTCCAACCAAAGCCTCTCCAACCATGAAAATCTTGTCAGGTTGAGCAAATTTGGCGAATTTCTCCAGCGACGACATCAGGCGCTGGTCGTTATGGCGTCTTCCGGCGGTGTCGATCAACACGACGTCGAACTGGTTTGCCGCGCCATACTCCACAGCATCCTTGGCCACATTGGCGGCATCCTTGCCGTAACCCTTCTCATATAGCTCGACTTCACCCACCTCCTCACGAGAGCTGAGTTCCCGCAGGTTGCGAGCATGAACACGGAGCTGTTCCACGGCACCGGAACGGAAGAGGTATCGCAAGCCGCGATGAGGACCCGATAATTGTTCTGCAGTAGGAAATAGCAGATTTTGCCCAGGTTGGTGGACTTTCCGACGCCGTTGACACCCACAATAGAAATAACATATGGCCGGGGCTTCTGTTGTTTGGTCGTAGGGGAGGTGACTGCATCGATCTCTCTGAGCAAGTCCAAGGATGAAGTGGGAGTGAGGATCTTCTGCAGGGAAGACTCCATGGCCAGATGGAGGGCAGCGTCCACACTTTGGAAGTTGCCCGTTTTCTTACCAACGAGCTCGCGTCGTACTCCGTCACAAAGTCTGACCGCAGCCTCGCGCGCAACGTTCTTCCTCAAGAGATGATCCTCCATAGTCTTCAAAGGCTTGTCCAAGTCAGAATCCGTGAGAACCTTTCCGCCAACAATATTGCGTAGCAGACCGCCGATGGCATTGAATCCGGACCCGACGAGCCCAGACGATGATTTCTTCGCTTTGTCGTTATCCGCATTCTCCAAGATGGAGTGCACTTCGTCGCCAAGGTCCTTCAAGACGAACTGTCCCTTTCCAGTTCGGCGGCCCCAGGAGTCTTGCGACACTCCCTCCACGGCAGCGGGAGCCGGTGAATCTTCGCCGTCTGCGGGTGCCGAGTAGTCGAGAACGGTTCCATCGTCCTCATCGGCCATCCCGTCAGCGTCCCACCTGCGCATCTTTTTAGCGCTTTTTGCGCTCTTTCCCTTGCGACTGTCTCATCACCGGACGAGACGGGGGCGCTCGCGTTGGCCGCTTTGCGACTACGGCGGACATACGGCCACCGGGACCGGCCTTCGAGGTCAGGATCTGGCTCGCGGGGGTCGATGGTCGAGAGGTATCTGGAGTTTGAGGGGGGGTGCTCTCATCCGAGGTAACACCCAGCGCAGCTTGACGCTGCGCTTGAGGGCCGTTAGCTTGCGCATTCTGCAAGAATCCTTGTGTATAACATACCTCTGAGAAGGTGAGGGGTTTGCGGCGGTGGCGGTCCTCCATTGTCCGATGAGACAAACGGGTCTTTCTTGTCCGCCGTCTCGGCCACGAGGCCTTCGGAATCGAAAGCGCCGGAGTTGTCCTCGAGTTCGCGAACTTGCTGGTCGAAGTATTTATCAAATGGGTACTCGATGATTCTGGCGCGCGAGCTCTTCAGTTGGTCCTTGTAGATATCCAGGAACAAGGTGGAGATGTTGTCGAGAAGCTTGTCGATCCAACCGAGGTGAAGGAGAGATTGGTATACAGCCTTTGGGGGGCGAAGTTAGTCGTTGTCTGAGGAATGCGCAAAGACATCCACATACCACAAAGATCAGGTTGAATTCCTTAACGCGCTTCCACTTGAGGGTGTATTTTTCCTTCTTGAACACGGGAGAGGTGTTGGCCATCGCCTGGAACTGGACTTTCTCCTCGATGAAGACATCGTTGATAAGGCTGTTGACCACGTGGGCGCCGACGGGGGCGTAGGATTTGGACCACAGAACCACCCCGAGGTGGTCAGGATCTCGAAAGCTTCCAACATGGTAGTATAAAGGCGAAGGAGAGATGTAGTGGGAGGAGTGGTGGGGGAGAGTGAGACCAGAAGACGATCCGCGGTGCGCTGTGGGGGAGAAGTTGCGGGCGGAAGCTGAGCTTTTCGGAGTTCACCACGTATAAACCCTCGCCGTCCACCGCTCTCTCCTCTTCCACCTTCACAACACCACCATCTTTCCCTCCCCTCGGCTTCAGGTCCGCCTTCAACCCCCAAACCGCTCTTGTTCCGGCATTCTACGGTCAAAGCAGACCGACGTCTGTGGCTGTCTCTCCCGACTCACCCCCATCTCTTACCTCTCCTGCTCTCTCCACTCTCACCATGTATCGGCAGTCCTTCGCTCCGCCGCCAGCGCAGTCGCCTCCACTGCACCATCCGGTGCCACAGCATGTCTCGACCGTTCCTATGATGCGGTCGCCTCCTCCTCCGGCCTCGCAACAATCCCAGAACTCCAACTACGGTAACCCGTACCAGCCTGCCCCCGCACAAGGCGGCAGCGGAACCTACGCTCCTGGATTTGGCGGCTTCATGAACGAACCGACGGCACAAATGGGTTTCCAGGTGGGAAAGACGGCGATGGCGGCGGGTCAAGAGTACATGGAGCAAAACGTAAGCTCCCTCGATGGTCGGAAACATCGTTATGTGCCATCAGTCTTCGCTAACCCCCCTCTGAACCTTACAGCTCAAGGGTTACGTCTCCATCCCAGCCCTGAAGCATTACTTCAATGTCTCCAACTCCTACGTTTTGAACAAAGTGGCCCTGGTGCTTTTCCCATGGCGACACAAGCCATGGTCCCGTCAGCAAGCCCGTCTCACGACCGCGTCCACGGACCCCAATGGCCAGATCACCCAGCAGCAATACTCATCGATGTTCCTGCCCCCTCGCGATGACCTCAACTCCCCCGACATGTACATCCCAGTGATGGCTCTTGTCACTTATATCCTGCTCTCGACGATGTTGGCTGGATTCCGCGGCAACTTCCACCCCGAGATGCTCGGTTCCATCACCACCATTGCCCTCGCTGTGATCCTGTTCGAGATCCTTTGTCTGAAGCTCGCCACGTATATCCTGAGCATCAACAATGAGTCACAACTGCTGGACCTCGTCGCATACTCTGGTTACAAGTTCGTGGGAATCATCACGACCCTGGTTATCTCCGAGATCTTCACTCCGGGGCGGGGAACCGGTAGCTGGGTCGGATGGGTCGTATTCATCTACACTTTCTCGGCGAACGCCTTCTTCCTTGTATGTGACACCTGATCATCGTCAAGCAAATCTCGAACCAACTAACAGACTCCAGCTCCGTTCCTTGAAATATGTCCTTCTCCCCGACTCCACGAGCGACGCGTCAATGCGCACCGGGTCGATGCACACCATTGCGCGCTCGCAGCGCAACCGCCGCACCCAGTTCCTCTTCATCTACGCGTACATCATCCAGTTCATCTTCATGTGGGTTCTGAGCCGGGAGGGCCCGGCCAGCGTGCCGGCGAATGCGGCAGGTTCTGGCTCGGCGCCGTAGGGGCGCTGATGGATTACAAATAACGATATAGACGGACCTGACGTGGGCACGGCTTCTTTCTTTTTGTTCTATTCTTACCTGACATCCGACATGGTATCTTGCGGGGTGGATGGTTGAGCGATGTAAGATGGTATATCAATGGATGTCATTATTAATGCCTTGTTTTACGATTTGCTTCAGCCAGGGTGCATGCATGAGGTGGATGGGATGGGACGATGCTTGGGGTTACGGGTACAGTACATAGTTTTATACGAATAATATTGGATCAAAACAAGTTGAAAAGGAAGAATGATATTCATCTTTGAGACTAGCTATATGCAGAGGGCAATAGTAATGGACCTAGAATTCTCATGTTAGACACACATCGCAACAAGACTGAATGTGAAATAAATGAGAAGTGGAGGTTCCTCAGAGATCTTGGTGATGGGGTAATATCATTGCCAAAGGCATCAATTACTATCTAGGCAGTGCAATTTATAATCATTGGAGTGGAAGGTATAAGACGGAGGCGCGAAAGTATAAACGTACCGAATAGTTCCAGAACCGAGTGAATGACGCGAGAAAAAAAAAACCTGCTAAGTCTTTTCGCTGTTAGCCTCGTGGGATTCAAAGCGATGGAGCAAACAATGTGTAAGATAAAGTATTCAGAATATGTAAGAAATTAAATATCATACGCCAGGGCTGTATTGAAACTCCGGCGAGAGCTCACAGACGCCTGGGTCAATCGCAAATTACCGCATCATTAAAGAATGGGCAGGGAGTGGGAGGAGAAGAGCATACCAGTGAAGTCCAGTACTGGAGAGGTCGAGAGAGAGCACGATCGGAACGCATGAGTTCCGAAAACACAACTGCAGAGGCAGTGGCAGAGTACAGACAAAAGAAGGGAAGAAAAAAACGAAGAAGTGAAGCTTAAAAGCGGGCTCCGGAACGGAATTTCTCGTCGGCCCGATCAGCCCAGGCACCCAGGCATCCAGGCACCCACGGCAACCCTAGCCCGCACTGAAGGCTGCGGGCTGCGACTGGCTGCTAAGCGAGCCCAACTGTGGGAGGCCGCGAAATTCGCGATCCCAGCCCAGGCCGGTTCTGATTGTGCGTTCCGGACGACTTCGACAACCCCGACACCTCGACAACAAATTCCCACCACCACCGACCTCCGGAGCCCGTCGACCGTGAGTGACACTCTTCTACCCGCTACGCGCCTGCCATCGCTGCTGTCGCCTTTTGCCAAATTTTCTGAGACTGAGACCTGTGTTTTTTGATCTTCCAGGAAGCCTTTCGCCATGGCCGATATCGATATCACGATTGCCCAGTGGAAGCTGGTTGAGATTGGCCGTGTCGTGCTGATCCGCCGCGGTCCCTTCACCGGCAAGCTCGCTGCCATCGTCGAGATTGTCGACCACCGTCGTGTATGTGAATTCGATACCTTTGATTTGAAGGCCGTTTCGAGGCCGATATGGGGACCGACCCATATGGGGTTGGGGTCTTAGCGATGGAACGAGCAACAAGAAAAGGAACGAACATTGATTGTGGTGAATTTAGGTCCTCGTCGATGGTCCCTCCACCGAGGAGAACAAGATCGTCCCCCGTCACGTCCTTCCCCTCGCCCACGCCACTCTCACCCACTTCGTGATCCCCCAGCTGCCCCGTGCCGCTGGCACCGGCCCCGTGCGCAAGCTTTGGCAGAAGAACGAGATCGACGGCAAGTGGGCTAAGAGCAGCTTCGCCCAGAAGACCGACCGTGCTGAGCGCCGGAAGAACCTGAACGACTTCGAGCGTTTCAAGGTCCTCCGACTCCGGAAGCAGGTACGTTATGAATGATTGGAGGGTTGGTGGGAATGGATGCGCAGGACCTGGGAGGTGTGGACAATGACCTGGACATGGAAATGGCCTGGATTTCGGGACAGCCTGGCATTGAATGCCTAGGACCGGATGAATAGACCTGGACATGGACACGGATATGACACACCTCTGGTCGCCGCGACATCATATCCACGAATTTTCCGGGATATCTGAAGAGAACCATGCTAACGTGACTACAGGCCCGCTACGAGGTCCAGAAGGCTCACGCCAAGCTCCGGGCGGCTGCTCCTAAGGCGTAAGATGGATTTTATGAGGCTCGGTGCATAGTGTGAAAGGGTTGCCTTTTGGGACGGTTTTTTCCTTGCTGAGGGTTTGTTTTAATTCAGCAAAAAGAAACGCTGTACGCATTATCATGGACAGCATAAAATGATTCGAGAACCTTGATATCCATCAGACGGTGTTCTGTAGGCTGCGCGGTAGCATAGACCCAAATTGCGATTCCAGATGTACACGAATGGAGTAAATTAAAGACCTGTAATCAACTATATCACCAGAATAAGCTCTACACCCCAGATCGACGGCGACTGCGGGTGTCTGTATGCTGTCTGGTCGCTTCGGGCGGGACACACAAGTCGCAGTCCAGCCTCGCTAACGATTTTCCGCCGGATGACCTTCACACAGCGTCACGCCCTCCCAACCTCAACCAGCTCCAAAAATACCCTCTCATCCACCACCGTCTCTCTCCTGTCTTCAGGTACGTTCCGCCGGAAGATAACCCTGGCCATTTCCATTCTGCCCTCGAAAATGGCCAAATTCTGCCCGTTTCCCGCTGTTCCGGGCGGTTTCGTGGGTCATCTACCGAGCCTCCCATAGAATTCACAACCCCCCCTCCTCCAGCGACCGACCACCCACCACCTCATCCGCTCGACTCCGACCAAAATCATCCAGGGATTTCCTGCTAACTCGCTTGTTTCTTCGTTGTCATCAGTCCGTTTAGACACCTCCAACTCTCACAATGGCCGATCCCCGTGTTGAAGAACTCCCCGACGAGGAAGTCCCCAAGACGAACGTCGAAGATGCTGGCAGCGACTCCGAGTCCGAGGCTGGCGAGGAGCCCACCATCCCCGGCGGTGCTGCCGTCACCATCCACTCTCGCAACGAGAAGAAGGCCCGTAAGGCCATTGGCAAGCTCGGCCTCAAGCACGTCCCCGGCATCACCCGTGTTACTCTCCGCCGTCCCAAGAACGTATGATGACGACCTCCCTCTACCTTCCACCGTGCGACTTGAAAACAGCCTTCAGGAAGACTGCTGCGACTTGAAAAGCGTCTTTGGGTCGTGCGGGTTGGTATATACTGCTGAAAACCGAGGCTAACAGCTCGCTTGGATAGATCCTCTTCGTCATCAACCAGCCCGATGTCTACCGTTCTCCCTCCAGCAACACCTGGATGTACGTTTTTCTACCGACACCCACCTGCACCTACACCTGCACATGCTTCGTGGAATGTATGGAAAGATGAAACAATTGACTGACATGGAACAGCATCTTCGGTGAGGCCAAGATCGAGGACCTGAACGCCCAGGCTCAGGCTTCGCCGCCCAGCAGCTCGCCGCCGCTGAGGCTGCGGTGAGCACGCCGGTCACGTCACGACCACGAGCACGAGCCCCTCGGCAAGGCCGTTGCCCCCGAGGCCGATGCCAAGAAGGAGGCGGAAGAGGATGACGGCGAGGAGGTTGACGAGTCCGGTCTGGAGGCCAAGGACATCGACCTGGTCATGGCCCAGGCCAGCGTGTCCCGCAAGAAGGCCGTCAAGGCCCTACGGGAGAACGACAACGATATCGTCAACTCGATTATGGCGCTCAGCATATAATAGATTCTCCCGCGCGTCTTGTTTCTGCCGCCTTGGTATGATATGACAGTATGCGATGACGCCAGTGGCTAATGTCCCTTCGGTTCTACTGGAAGATGGTCTTGGGGGAGGATTGTTTGATCTTTTGTCTTGTTCCTTTCCTGGGATGTCTATGTCGAGCAGGTCATATGTCTGGGGTGATGGTGTAAAATCATTAGTTTCGAAGCCACCAAAAGCAGACTTTGGATCTTATTTCGTTTCTCCGTACACGTACCTCACTACTTCTTATTGTATAAATACTTGTAGACAGACATTAATGACATGAGCGTAAGATAGACATCCCATAGACCGGGTGGAGAGGCGGATGACTAAGTCGGAAGACGGGAAGCGGGAAGGGAAGGAAACTCACGTGACAGCACCACCCCCATTCCAAACCTTGCCGGCAAACCCTCTCCTTCGGAACCTCCAGCAAGCACATCGAACTCCCCTCTCTCACCCTCCCTCCCTCCCATCCACTCGTCAAAATGGCCGCTGTACGTCGCATCTCCCTCGCCCTGGCCGTCGCCGCCAGTCGCCCCCCAGAAATCCCACTCCCGGACCCCCGCTAACTGAACCCCCCGGATAACAGCGCAGCGCCGCTCTCAAGATCGACTGGGTCAAGGTGACCAGCTCCCTCGGCCTCCGCGGTCAGACCGCCACTTCCCTCCAGGCCTTCAAGAAGCGTAACGATGATGCGCGCCGCAAGGTCCAGGTCCTGTCCGAGCAGCCCCAGACCGTCGACTTCGCCCACTACCGCCAGGTCCTGAAGAACCAGGCCGTCATTGACGAGATCGAGAACTCCTTCAAGTCCTTCAAGCCCGCCACCTACGACGTGAGCCGTCAGCTCAAGGCCATCGACGCCTTCGAGGCCCAGGCCGTCCAGAACGCCGAGCAGACCAAGGGCAAGGTCGAGGCTGAACTCAAGAACCTCCAGAAGACCCTCGAGAACATCGAGACCGCCCGGCCGTTCGATGAGCTCACTGTGGTATGTTCTTTTCCCGGATATGGCCCCTGAAAGTGGGGGTATGGATTGAATGATACTGATGTCTTCGACTTATAGGACGAGGTTGCTGCTGCTCAGCCCGAGATCGACGAGAAGACCGCCTCCCTCGTCTCCAAGGGCAGATGGATGCCCGCCGGCTACAAGGTGCGTTCCTTGGGCTCCCCCAAGAAGACTCGACGTGTCTTCTGGAGTATGCTAATTCTGTTTACCTTTGTAGGAGCGCTTCGGCGACATGTCCGTTGTTTAAACGTATCTTCGATGTCTCCTATGTCTCCCTTATATCCTTCAACCAATCTATTCCGTCACGCGACAATCTTTCCTTGTGTCAAGTATGTTAGTCCAGTCGGATACCCTGTGCGACTGGCAGTGTGGTCTTGGTTGTCGGATTGTGTATAGAAACTTGTTCAATCTAGAAGATGGTTACCGCATGAACTGAGCCTGATCTTCTGTCTGTTACTGTGAGCCTGAGGCACGTTCTGATATAGAACGTCTACTGCCGTAGGTTTCCTTCGTATGGATATCAATGTAGGCATCTTGTAGTACGTCTTGCTCACTAATTAATATATCTAAAAACGGGATTGTTCGGGATAGTGCGATGACGCTGTTACATATATATGAACACGATTGAACAATCGGATGGGCAAACCCAACCAGAAAATAACTTTTCTTCAATCTAAATTCCTCTATCAGCTCATTGATTTGCAATTCATAACATGTCGTGTTATACAGTGTTGTGCGAACAGCCTGATCCGACTTCGGATCGGCGTGACCAACAGCCACCGTCATGCTTTCTTTTTCTCCCCGACACTTCTTTGAACTCCGACTCAACAACACCACAGTCTGCCCCTCTGGATGCTACACGAACAACTCCGTTCCCTGGATGGAACACAGTCCTACTTCTCACCTGACACCGCCGTCTCCACAGCAAAAAGCATAATACCAGCGAACCCCGCATCACATCTATCCGGGCACAGAGCCCACTCCCTCGCGTGACGGACGGCAATGCCCTCCTCCTAGATCATGTCAGATCGATTTCTCTTCTCCTTCGAAGTGAAAAATATCCAGAACCCTGTTGCGAACCCAGAATGACCAACCAGACCCGCAACTAGGCGAATGGCGATAAGCGCTGTGCCCCTCGGTGTCCGCGATCTCACCTTGTCCGAGTCCGAGCTCAAGCTCCATACAATTGCCCACCGATAGCACCTCTCCGTCGAGTCCAATGGATCAAGGAGGTCCGCGGGCCCTCGCCCGGTGTCATCTGGAGAACCTCCCCGCAGAGCTCATCCAGGAGATTTTCCTGCATTGTCTCGAGTTCAACCTCCCCCGCGCGTCCGTCTACGCGGCGCGCGTGCTCTCCAACCAACTCCTCTACACCTGGCTCGTCCGACTCGCCTTCAGCAGTCCGAACCCAAGCTCAACCCGAGCTTTCTTTTCTCAAGACTTTCTCCTCCCCAACTCGACTACTTCGCCCTCTCCGCGCGCCAACGTCGAGACCTCCAGAACGACATCATCAATACCCGCTGGTGCACCCTCCCCCTCATCCGCAAGTGTCAGCGCGAGTACATCGAACGCGCGCTCCAGCATAAATGTCAAGGTCTCGAATTCCCCCCTGAAGACCGCGACACCCTCTCTCACCTCTCCCGCGCATTCGACGACGCCTACGCACGAAAAAATACTCCCTTCCCAGCGACCACCTCCCCCCCAGCGACCTCCTCCTCGCCTGCCACGACCCCACCACCAAAACAGACTACAAAGTCGCCATCTGGCTGACTCCCGGGTTGATGCACCTTCGCAAAGCCAAACGGACCATATACCCAGAATACCCCGACTTCTTCCGTCTCCCCTGGTGCTCCTCGGACGAGCCACCCTGCATCCCGATAAATACCTGCATCCGCCCTGGACGGCGGACAAACTCGGTCTTCTCGAAGTCTTCGCCACAGCGGGGGCGTATATCGACGACGAGTGCACGTTTGCGCGTTCGCGACGCGCGCTGCGCCAGGTTATACGGGACCGGGACTTTGCGACGTTCGAGCGGCTGGTTAGTTTGAATGTTCGACCGGAGTATTATAGAGGTAGGATGCCGTGGCCGGTGTTGCCGAATCATTTCCAGGTTGCTTTGAAGTATGCCGGGACGGAGACACGACGGATCCGTTCTTACGGCTGCTGGTGGAGCAGCGGTGGGATGATCTGTCGGTTGATGAGATGAAGTTAAAGGAGGACGTGATGGCGCGGCTGGGGATGAATCAGATCACATTCTAGTCGCAAGTCCCCTTCACATGGTCTACATATACATATACCAACACCTATAGAGAAGAAGCAGGTACATAGAAGAATACCTCATGTATTGATAATTAATCCTATTAACACAAGAACAGAAGAACGATAACGCATGATCCTCGTAACTCATAAAATGACCTGTACCAGGCAGACTCCACCCATCATGGTAAAGGTATCAAAGACTACCCATGATTAAATCCGCGACCTCCTAGTCGTCGTTCTCGTCGCTCTCCGTCGCCGACTGCAATAGCCGCAGGTCAGACACGAAATGATCACGTCGATGATGGTGACGACGCCGTTGATGATGGCTTTCAGGACGGATCCGATGGCGTTGACGATGCCCGTGAGACAGGCTCCGATGGAGCGGAAGACGTCTTTAATCTGTTGTCTGTAAGCATTTACTCTTGTCCATGGTCCGCTGGGATATGGTTTGGGTTAGGTCTATGGAGGCAAGGTAACGTACACAAGAGATGACGGCACCCATCGTGAGAGAATATGTTCAGATGGTATGGGAATGTAGAAGGGTGAGAAAGTTATTTCTTCTTTCCAAGTGGAGTGTACGGTCGTCGCACTGGGGGTATCGTATGCAGAGAGATACACGAAGGAGCCTCAGAGGTACACGAGCTCGAAGCCGAAGGATATGTAGATGGAGGAGGGGTGTTTTTCGCAGAACTCGACGAAGCAGTGGTATGTGTAGAAGTATCACTGAAGGGACGCATGATGAAAGAGAAGGAAAGAAGTATGAACCACTGCAGGGTCACCAATGTATTTATAGCAGTCACAGCAGGAAGCTACGTCGTGATCAACAACGAAAGCAGCCAAAAGGGTAAAGAGCAGGTGCAAAGTAGGTCGCAGTACTGTCTCGTGGCGTCCAGGAAAGAATGCAAAAAGCAACTGCCGTGCGTCGTTCGTCCACTATGATATAATCCCGGTTTTCGATTCTTGATCCTGAAACTCTGGGTCTCCTACGTCATCCACTCGACCACCCGCGCGCTCTTATAGGGCTGGAGCCCTGGGTGAAGTCACTGGGCATGGCCGGTGGTCGAGACGGTTCCTCCCTGCGGAAATGATGGTCCTGGCGCGTCGCATCGTGGTTTCTGCGTCTCCTGGCGTCGGTTTGCTTGAGGCGCTTCCCTGCTTTGAAAAATGCTGTAGGTATGACGTCAGTTGGGTCGGGAGATGGACAATGCATTGTTTGCGGCGCCACCGAGAAAGAGATCATGATGGTGTAATGGGTGGGCTGGTTGCAGGGGTATTAACAAGGGATCTATCATTGAGGTTGCGTAGGATGTACTATGTTGAGGGGTGGTCGTGGTTTTATAGTTTGTGGTGGTGAAGATGAAGATGCATCGAAAGACTAGCCGGATGGGGATGCCATGCAGGCACAGCTGAGTCAGCAGATAATGCCCCGCATAACGGAAAGAACTTCACCCTTCCTATTCGGGCCATATCTCATACTTCTCCGACCTCATCTGCACACGACACACCCATCTAGGCCATTTACCGACAACATATTCTTAATCGAATTGGCCATAAGTGATATGGATTGACGCGCCACTCTTCCATAAGATCTGCCGGGCATGCTCACCCCCATCCGCGTGCGCGGCCGCAAAAACAGCACCCTCAAGATGATCCCCTCGCGCACCGCGTCCGAAGAGACCCCCGGGGCGTCCGATGATGTCCTTCGAGGATATGCCTCTTCCTCACAGATGCGCGTCTCCCAGCGTATGCGACTGCTGACGGCAAACCAACCAAGCGTCATCGCCGCCATGCGCAGAAGCAGCTCTCCCAGCTGGAGCGACTGCCCGTCGAGCTGATCGAGAAGATCTTCCTCTACTCGCTGAACGTGAATTTACCGCGCAGCTCACCGTCTCTCGCTGCGACAGTCTCCAGCGAGCGCATCTACCGCGTGCTGATCCTCCTGGCGTTCTGGGATGACGATGAAGCCGTCTCGTCCACCGCCGCTCTCGCGAAGATCCTCCGGCCGCTGGAATATGTGCCTCTCGGCGAGAGCGCTCGCAAGAGCCTCCAGTCGACTCTTTTGCGGTGTAGTTGGTGCACGCTGGATCGTGTGCTTGCGTACATCCCCGACTTGATGCAACTCACCATCCAGCGCCACTGGTTCGGCGCGGGCATCCACATGGACCCAGGGGAGGAGCAACGTCTCGCCGATTACCTTTTTCAATCTGGTAGAAGCAAAGAGACAACCTCTCCAGCTCCATCATCCCAAAGCCTCATCTTCGAGGGCACCAACCCAACAAAAAACACCCCTACACCCTCACCCTTCACCCCCCAACATCCCTCCACATCCTCAGCCCATCCGCCCCCCACGACCGGACCCACCGCATCCCCAGCATGCTCGTCTTCCCAGATGCCCTCCTCCGCGGCGACCCAGACGCAGGCTTCAGCAAAACCCAACCACCTCCACCACCTCGAAACCCTCCGCCAAGCCAGCGGGTTCAACCGCGTCGACCTCGTCCGCACCCCCATCACCTTCTCCCGTCCAGCCCTCCAAGAAGGCATCCACACGGCAATCATAGAAGCCAACCTCACGGCCCTAACCGTCCTGCTCAAAATCGACGAATATGCCTACCGCGCCGCCCACGCATCGCCCACTGACCCCTCAATCTGTTCTCCGCCCTATACCATCCCACCCGAACACTTCCGCACCGCTGTCCGTGTCGCGCGCAAAGACACGACGCTCTTCCAGGCGCTACTACGCGCCAGTGCGGAGTCCATCCCGCCTGACGATACGGAGATCACCGCAGTGGGCGATGGAGCTGGGCGGGGCGTTTGGGGCGTGGTTGTTGGATTTTATGGTGCATTTTGCCGTTGCAGGTCGAGGAGGCGAGGGCCAATCCGGCGGAGAATGCGATTTTCTACCTTGGCCGGGCGAATGTGAATTCGGAGCTTGCGAGGTGGTATCTACTGGCTTTGGGGGGGTGGTGTTGGAGAACTGGGTTGAGGAGGATTCGGTTGGTATCACTGCTCCAGGAGTACCTGCAGTGGCTGGTCAGGCGGGTGAGTGATGTCTGTCTATCTTTCTGTCTCTTATTGGGCTGTTTTTGGTTAGGTTTCCTTTGGTTATCCGGCGTGAGCGTCTTGATGATTATGTATAATGCATCTTGCCTGTGGATGTTCTTCAATAATGTACATAAAATACCCCAACTACTATATCCATCCATCCAATGCAAACAAATGCAAAGACATATTACATATTCCCAACAATCGCAAAATTCCCTTAGCCTTCCCAGGAATCCCAATCCCATACCCCGTCTCCACAACCCCCTTACACATCTCCCACGCCCCCGTGCCATTCTCCTTGCGAGAATCGCCCTTCCGAATCGGATAATCCAGTCTCGGCGGAATCCGCGTCGCAACCAGCTTCGGGAACCGATCCACACAGACGGACTTGAGATTACACACGCCCCGAAGACCCTCTTCACCGCCGAAACGACCATACCCGGAACCACGCACACCACCGAACGGCAGCTGCACGGCGTAGTACACGCCAAAGTCATTGACGGAGACCATACCCGCCGTGATACCGGTGACGCACGCGGCCACGTCGACGGGGTTGTACCCGAAGACGCTGGCGCCGAGGCGTACTCGGTGGAGTTCGCGAGGGCGATGGCGTGGGGGACGGAGTCGGCGCGCATGAGGAGGAAGACTGGCGCGAAGAGTTCGGTCTGTGCGATGCGCATTGAGGGGGTGACGTCGGCCAGCAGAGTGGGAGTGAAGTAGTGTCCGTTGGGGTGGGAGGGATGCGTGTATCGTTTTCCGCCGGCGAGGAGACGCGCGCCGTTGGCGACGGCGTCAGCGATGAGGGCTTCCAGGTTGGCGAAGGAGGCGGAGGAGATGGAGGCGCCCATGTCGGGGGTGGTGGAGTCGGAGAGAACGGAGCCAAGACGGAGATTCTGGATACGCGGGGTGACTTGTTCGAGGAGGGCGTCGTAGATACCTGGCAGGGCGATGACGCGCTCCACGCCAATGCAGTTCTGGCCGGCGGATTGGAAGACGGCGCGCATCATGACCGAGGCGACGGAGGTGACTTCGCGGATTGTGCGTGGGTCGTCGAGGATAACGGCCGGGTCCTTTCCACCGAGTTCGACGGTGACGGGGGTGAGGGCTTTGGCAGCGGAGGCGCAGACCTTGTGCGCGACGGGCCGGAACCGATGAAGGTGAGTTGAGCGATGTCGCGGTGGGAGGTGAGAGCGTCGGCCACATCCGGGAGACAGACGATGCTCTGGACGAGGTCGCGGGAGTGACCGCAGCTGGACAGGGCGCCGCGGACGACATCGAGGAAGAAGGCGGAGGACCAGGCGGTTTGTTCGGAGGGCTTGACGACGACGGCATTACCGGCGAAGAGGCCGCTGATGACGGGGCCAATAAAGTTGTGGAAGGGATAATTCCAGGAGACGCAGGCGGAGACAACACCCAGAGGCTCGTAGGTGACCATGTTCTTCTTATACATCATGAGGAAGTTGGTTGGGCGGCGTTCGGGGGTAAGGCCTTCTCGCCGTGATCGATGGTCCATTGCAGCTTCTCAGCGGTGACGAGAATCTCACCGAAAGAGGCGTCGACTTTCGTCTTGCCCGAGTCGAGACAGCAGACCGTCGCGAGCTCATCTTGGTGTTCCAGCACGTATTTCAGCAGCGTCTTCAGAACCTTGCGTCTTTCGGCGAAGGTGGTGGTCGACCACTCGAGTTGCGCGGTCTTCGCAGCTTGCACGGCGCGGTCGACATCTTCAGCGGTTGCAGGTTTGATTCCAGATCCGAGAACTCTTCCATCGGCGGGACAGTAGCTCATGATCAACTTGTCGCTCCATTGCTG
Source organism: Aspergillus micronesiensis (assembly GCA_039763685.1). Lineage (NCBI taxonomy): Eukaryota > Fungi > Ascomycota > Eurotiomycetes > Eurotiales > Aspergillaceae > Aspergillus > Aspergillus micronesiensis. The sequence goes on along the minus strand of JASHHO010000082.1, from coordinate 42,672 downwards.
TCGTGCAAGGAAAGTTAGTGCTGTTATTCTTCTGCAATTGGACGTGCGACAGCAAATAAGGACAAGACCTACCCCGCGGGCCTGAGCTTCAAGCACCTTTTCTCCTCTCCCTGGATGTCTTCCCACTCCGGATCTTCGAATTGGCGCGAACCTCCTGCGGAAGAGGAACATTGAACGCGACAGCGGCTTCTTGTCGGTCAAGAACGAACAGGTAGCCCAGGTACACGGCGCCGAAGGAGACCAGCGCGACACCGAGCCACGGGGCGTTATCGCATAGAAGCTCCATGAGGGGCTGAAGAGCCGGAGGGGTATATGGCGTCAGTACAGCCATGTTGCGAGTTGCGAAAGTGCAAATGCACTGCAGAGCACCAGTGGTGGGCGGAGTTGTTGACGGGGTCAAAAGAAAGTGGTTCGATCCCGGATCACGGAGGAATACTCCTTATCCTTATCGCCGATCCTCACGTGCCTTATCAACCCTAACATTAACAGCCAGAATGCCTACTCAATACCTCTTGAGAGATAGTTGAGAACAAGTGGGAAAGGGTGATCTTTAGGTTATCAGCAATATCTCAAAGAAACACATTGGCAAGCAGTTTGACAATCTCCCGCCCCCTGCACCTGATCCAAGTAGAAAAACTATATCCCCACCCCACAGGGTTCAGCCCCGTCTACAGCAGTTGTCTCGCTGGCTTTGATGTTGATACCGGCACCGGAGTTTATGAGCATTTTCATAGTCTTAAACGTCCCCCGAAGCTGGAAAGTACCCGAAAGTCCTGATTCTACCGCGGAGATTGAAATTTGCCCCATCCAAGAAGGGTCTCCGATCTATAGATTTGACCAAACAGTGCAAAAAAGAGAACTTGTGGACCACATGCTGAAATGGCTGAAGCCTACCTATAGGCCCGGTAAATCGCATTCTTCTCCATATTTAACTAATCCCGGGTGGTATTTTCTCGCAGGCAAAGCATCGTTGTGGGCTCATTCCGGCTTATCACATCTAGATGCCTCCGTATATTGTGCAGGGGAAGGGAAGCTATAAGGTGAAGAGCATACCTCGAAAATTGGACAAGCAGTAAGGTAAGGGTATCTTCTGAATCTTGTATGGGGACAGAAAGTCTGATTGGGTATGATTGAAATAACTCTCAACGAACTTTCAACGAATAATGAAGCAGAATGACACCTCTAGGGACCGGGCGGTCAAGATTGATGCCGAGCTATTAGCAGCTTCAAGACCAAGAAGTTAGTATTGATTTTTGAAGATAAAACCCGGGGGGAAGGACTCACAAGAGGGTATATGAACGACAAATAGCAAAGCAAAAGACTTGACAACAATATCTTCTGGTTTCTCTAGATAGGATCGAGCCATGATATGCACGCGTATGTGGGTAACTTGGTACGACGCTGGCGCCTTTACCAGGGGTATTGCAAGAAGATTGCGGTATGCAGATCGAACGCAGCCTTCTGATGTTCAGTTTTGAGCACGTCGAAGAGTATCAAAGGCTTGTGATGTGATAGGATCGTATAACAGCTTGTGGTGGGTTTTTTTTAGAGATATCTGTCCACTGTTAGCCTCTGAATAGAATCCTGTGCTATGTGGCGTCAGTAGAGGCATCTAGATGTGAGTGAGGTTGGGTCGAAGAGACTATGATGCAAAGAGGAGAGAGAAGAGAAGAGGAAGAAGAAGGCGAAAGTCAAAAGGGCACGGTACCAGAAAGAATGCAGGCACCAAAGGCAGCAGCCCGTCGGTGCCTGGGGTCGCCTGTCCCGGACGCCCTCCCCGGCCGAACCATATAACCATATTCACCTCCCCCAGGTCCCTTCATCACTCTGATCTCCCATCCTGACTCAAACCATCCCCGCAGCAATGGGGTAAGTCTCGTCCTCTATTGACATAATCATACTTTTGATGATACTGATAATTTCAGCTACACACACTACTTCACCGTCAGAGACTGGAACTCGCCCGAATGGCAGGCCGCCTGGCCCCAGCTTCTCAAGGACGTCCCGAACATCATTGCAGAAGCAAACGTCCCCCTCGCTGGTCGCGAAGAAGACGACGAGCCAGTCATCGATGAGGACGAGGGAATCTGGTTGAACGGAGTGGAGGATATGGGCCATGAGACTCTTGTCATCTGCGAAGAAGATGCTGGGCGATTCCAATTCGTCAAGACCGCTAGGAAGCCGTACGATGAAGTTGTTACGTGCATCTTGTTGAGAGCCTACATGCTCGCTCCAAATGTCTTGGAACTCAGGTATGTTGATATTTCTGCCTATCTGGAAATTACTCGCTCCTTTCCTACAATATAGAAGTAGCTCCCAGGCTGACTGACTACCTAGCTCCGATGGCATGTGGGAAGAGGAGTGGGAGTCGACGCGCGATTTGTATACCAGACTTTGGCCTGATGCGCGGTTTTCGTGTCCCTGGGAAGGACGAGATTAGGTGCTATACCTACATCTTACCAGTCCAGGAAAAAACACGGTGTCTTACGTGCCAGATGGTGTTCAAAAAAGTGTGATTTGTTATTTTTTATTGGCTGCCTTGGTCGATTCCACAGGATGGTATTCATGTCTGTGAGGTCTGAACAAGGCAGTCAGTTGTAATTCAAAAGCTGTTCCATAATTGGTTATTAGCCCAAATTGCAACGTGAATTTTCTACTTTACCATATGTTGCAAGGATTCCCCGATGAGTCAGTGTAATAGGACCCATAATAGTAATAATCGCATGTTGGATAGATAGATCTACTTCTATTGTATACATGATTATAACCACGTGGGCATCATATTCTCACCCATCATAGCAAACTGATCAAATTGACTGATCAAACAACACAAACATGGAACCTGCTCTCACACGACAACGCCCTTTTCTCTTCCCCGTCCTCGTCACTAAATGGTCAATCACACACCCATCTTCCCAACCCGCAGCAGACTGCCCGGTGATCGCACGACCCGTGGACACGACTTCCCATGACGGATCAACAGCTGGTGCAACGAGTACTTCAGATGATCCGGAATGCGCACCTCCAGATGACTGAAAGTGGTGATCTCCGTAGCTCTATCAGGAGGCACCCAATTCAACCATTTGCAGATTCGAAATATGTGCGTATCAACGGCGAAACATGGTCGCTGCAAAGAACAATAAACACGCAGGCGGCGGTCTTCGGTCCGATGCCAGGGTATTTCATCAGCTCCAGCATGGCGGGTTGCGTTTCCATGCTGTGGAGGTGATTCAGGGAGAGGAAATGCTGTTCTGCGCAGGCAACGTCGTAGTTCTTCCGTCCAGTGCTTTCACCCACGTCGGCATCATTCTCGTCCTTGATCTTGCTTTGGACGATAGCATCGCGTCTTTCCTGATTCTCTTGGTACACCATATCAAGAATCGCTTTGATGTTCTTACTCTTGACATCTGCCAAACCTCCCCTCTTAATCGCTTCAAAGACTTCTTTCAACGATGCACGTCGCACAGCATCCCAGTTCACACTGCCCTTCCCGATCCCGTCCTGTAGGATACCAAATTTCTGGACCAAGCCATTGAATGCGAGAGCAGAATTGTTCCCGGAAGTGGCGCCGCTCAACAGTGTTCTAATGAGCGCATCTAACACAGACGGGACCTCGCCACAGCCAGTCACGGTGAGAGATGGTTCCGGGATGGTCTTTGGTGGAGTGATTTCCCCATGAATGCTGAGAGAGAAGGGCATTGACTTCTTCGCATTCAGCGGCCGTAGGGTGGACCCAGTCTGCGAATGGGGATATGCCTGGAGTGAGGCCGTACGAGCTAGCCTTTTTGGCTTTCTTGGGTTTGTTTGGAGTGCTGGTTGTGGTGGCGGCTTTGTTGACGGTGTCTTGCAGTGTGGTGGCGAGGTCGTCGTTTTCTGGTTTGATCTTGGGCGTTTGCTTAGGGGTTGGTCTTGGGGTTGGAAGAGACGAATTGTTGATGATTGGAGCACCAAGATTGTGTGGGAGCTCTTCTAAGGCTTCTTTCTTCAGGCGACGTTTTTTGGCTGTAGGCGTAGGTGCAGGTGTAGTTGTAGCTGGAGCCGTTCCTGCAGATTCTCTGCGCTTCTTTCCTGAGGATTCATCCAGAGGAGGTGTTGTACCTCCGCCGCTAAACGAGCAGCAGATCGCGTGATCCGACGGTCCATTGGGTGGTATTCTGGAAGATGGAGGTCAATCAAGGAGGTGCACGAGTGATGGTTCCTTGGAAGTTCTACATCACTTTACATCTTGGATAAGCAGTCACATGATACCACCCGATACGGAAGTATATCTCCCCTCCAATCGACCATTCATCTGCATACTCCAAATGCTAGACATAAAAAGAGCACGTACTTAAGAATTTATAGTCCATAGACCTCCGCAAATGGGTCCTCCGTCCCATCCTTCCGCACCCACTCATACTCAATAAACCTCGCCAACTCTTCCGCAACATGCATCCCCCCAAAGACCTCCGCGACCCACGCCAACGTCAAATCCATCCCCGCACTCACCCCGGATGCCGTCCACACATTCCCATCCACCACAAACCTTGCTCTTCCCACCCACTCGACACTGGGAAACCTCGCCGCCACCTCCGAAATGCCTTCTTGTTGGTCGTCGCCTTTCGTCCGTCCAGAATCCCCGCGCGGGCGGCGAGCAATGTCCCCGTGCACACGGTAAGCAGGTGCCGCAAAGAAGGGTACTTCTCGCGGATGAAAGAGACAGCAGGATCGGTGGCGGAGATGTTGCGCGTGCCGTAGCCGCCCGGGATGAGCAGCACGTTGAGGTCTGGCGGAGGCTCAGCGAAGGTATGAGTGGGTTGGATGAGTTGGCCGGTTGCGCCGGGGAATTGCGGGGACTGGGTGGTGACCGGGTCGAGGGTGTTGGAGAGGAGGGAGATCTTGAGCGGCTGCGACCAGGAGAGGACGTTGAGGATGTCAAGCGGGCCGAAGGCGTCGAGGGCTTGGAAGCCTTGGAAGAGGACGACGCCGATGTGGATGGGATCTTGCGCTTGGTCTGTTCGGACTTGTTAGTTTATGGAATTCATCATGGTCTTTGTACTCTGTAGACACGGGTGAATGGCGTACCGGACATGGTGAGTACCTATTGGATCGGGGAGTGTATGATGGAGCAGATACGTATGGAACAGAGTGAGTGATCTCGTAGAGAGTGCAGTAGTATTGGAGGGATAATGAGTTATAAACCACGTCTGACTCATACGTAATGACTAGTGCTGAGGGTTCTTGGCCATTCGTCAAATGCTCGTATACTCCGGATCCCATTCTTCTCATGCGACATGCGATGCGTGAACTCCAACAAATATAAGATGTATAGACAGCCAGCCTCCCAGATCTTTTGTCTACCATTTACAAAAACTCCAGGACTCCAGGTCATAGATGCCATCGTAATTATATAGCAAGAAAGAAAGAAAGCAAGAGGAAAGAAAATATCATAATCATGCGTGATCACCCATGTTGTGGATACTGATATCCATCCGGTTATTGATCTTGGGCTCTTCGTGGTGGTGGTGCGAGCAATGCGTGCCATTGAAGCTCACTTGCGGCACCTCCGACTCATCCGGGCATGACGCCGGCACGATGTTGCCCTTGCCGTCCAGCTTGACGCCGTTAGCTGCAATTTGGAAGTCCTTCTCGCTGGCATAGCCATGCGTGACCGCCTCCTTGGCCCGATCCAGCGCCTTGATCTTGCGTCCCTCACCGCGCACCTTCTCCAGGTGCTCGAAGTAGCCGTCCGACACGGGAGTGATGTAGTTTCCGCAGAACACGCCGATTTCGAAGTCGCGGGGTTCCTCCAGGCCGTTCTCCTGCGCGATCTCTGCGCAGGCGCCCTTCAGGTCGGGCAGCGTCTGGTAGATAACGCTATCCGCACCGATGTGCTTGGCAATGGATTCAGCGTTCCGGTTGTGTGCCACCAGCTCAGTGGGCGATGCCAGATCAATACCGTAGATGTGAGCATGCCTGCGAGACGGTTTAGTAAGGGCCAAGAGTCCATGCTGAGGGTAAAATAGACTTACGTAATTTCGGCGAGCAGCTGGCAAAGTAGACCTTCTTCGCGCCGGCCTCGCGAGCCATCGTGACGATCTCGCGACTGGTGGTACCACGCACGATACTGTCGTCGACCAGAAGGACATTTCGGTCCTTGAATTCGGCCTGCATAGCGTTGAGCTTGCGGCGGACACCCTTCTGTCGAACCTTCTGTTCAGGCATGATAAAGGTACGGAAGATGTAACGGTTCTTGACGAAGCCCTGGCAGTACGGCTTATCGAGATATCGTGCGACGGCGGCCGCAGACGTCGTCGAGGTTTCGGGTTAGGGATAACCACGTCGATGTCCTTGACGACTTCAGGGCCAAGCACATCGAGAATGCGAGCGGCAAGGCGGTCACCATGCGCTGGCGACTCCGGTACACGCTGATACCGTCGATGACGGAATCAGGACGAGCGAAATAAACATACTCGAAGATATCGGGAGCGTAGGCCTTCTTGGGGGCAACCTGCTTGAAAACGGGCTCACCACCCTTCTCGATGATAACGGCCTCACCGGGCTGAATGTCACGGATGTTGGTGAACCCGAGCTGGTGAAGAGCCACCGATTCGGAGGCCATCATGTAGTCCATACCGTCGCCGTCCAGAGAGGGACGGGAGCCCAGGACGAGGGGGCGGATGCCATATGAGTCACGGAAGCCCAACAGACCGAATCCTATAGCCATTAGCCAATGTCTTTATATATCGCAGAAGTATGGAATGCCCTTACCAGCAATCATGGCGGTACAGGCCCAGCCACCTTCGCAGCGCTCGTACATGCGGGAAAGGGCAGCGAAGACATCCTCGCGGTTGACACGAGCCTTCTTGGTCTCGCTGAGCTCATCAGCGAAGATGTTCAGCATCAGCTCGCTGTCGCTCTCGGTGTTGATGTGGCGGTGGGCTTCCAGGTCCAGGTACCGCTTGAGCTCGGGGGCATTGATGAGGTTGCCGTTGTGAGCCAGACAGATACCGTAGGGGCTGTTCACGTAGAAGGGCTGAGCCTCGGCATTGGCGCTACTTCCAGCGGTGGGGTAACGCAAGTGACCGATACCCATGGAGCCGGGCAGATCCGCGACCTTTGCGCCCTCCTGGAACACCTTGGCCACCATGCCGTTCGACTTCAACTGGTATATGCGGCCACCAGCGGCGCAGGTGCAATACCGGCCCGCATCTTGTCCTCGGTCTAAGAAGAAGCATGATACATTAGCTCCATGTTCATATGGCGGGGGTAAAGAGGGGCAATGCGGTGACTCACGCTGGAGGAGGTAGAGGGCTTCGTGCAAATCGACGGCGGCGGACGAAGCCGGGTTCGCCTGGATCAAAGCAATGATACCACACATCTTTCAGGATGGTTTAGAACTGTAGCACAAGCATGTGGTCAGCACGACTGCAGGAACCGGACACATGCAGAAGCTAATGGAGGAAAAGAGAAGTGCGATCAGATCGGAATGGTCTCCGCAAGGATGCTTAGGAAGTCTAACATCTATAAAAAAAAATACCGAGATTCATCATGCAAGGCAGGGAGGGGATCATTGTGTTGAGTGGAACTGGGGAACTGATCCGGATACTCACATGCTAAGAAAAATCAAGACTGGGCACACACAAGCGGTTTGGTGGGGGTGGTGATTTTTTTTCGTTCGTTGGATGAAGTGGCACACGGGTCAGACGGAAGGTGACTTTATATCACGACAACAATCAAAGCGGAGAGAGTGAAAGGAGAGACGACAAAGAGAGCGAGACCGAGTCACGCCCACGGGGAGGGATGGAGGGGATAAAGGACATGGTGAAAGGAAAGTTAAGAGAAGGAAGAGAGGACGACGGACCCGCGACCATCTTATTGCGAGCCGGTGGAGAAGCAAGAAGAATTTTTGCGGGCGGCCGCTTAACGAACCACCGAATTCTCTGCCGGCTGACTCAGCGCCGCCCGTTGGGGTACCTGAGTACCACTTGCCGGATTGGGACAGCGTCCAAGTATACGCGTACCTTCCGGACTGGGCTATTTGTCGGCAGACTTTCTCCTCCATGCGATAAAGAAGACACCCGTGAAGTGTAACCCATTGATTTATATCGATGCATCGGATCAATCTACCCCTCTGTCCCCTCCTCTCGTCCGTATGCGTCCACGACTACGACAACCACCCTCTCACTCTCCTCACCTATCACTCGACACATTATGCTCTGTTCTACAATTGCTGGACTCATACCCGGTGAAGTCCGCAGCCATGGATGCTCGAGAACTGTGCAGGAGGAGGACGCACGTCTATCTAAGCATGGTGTGGAAGAGACGCGATGAGATCCCTGAAAGGGGAGAAACACAAAGCCCAGTGAGTCGGGAGAGGAGTTAGGATGGAGTAACAGAAAATATGACTTCTACGAGTGAATGGCACCAGCATCTACAATCGGCCTTCAGCCCTACTCCATGACTCCTTTGTCCCGGTTCTACCTCTCCCACAGCAAACACTCACTTTCGCCTCCATGAAAATTACTACCCCTCCATTATATTGTTTTTCTCCCACTTGCCTTACTCTCACCTCATCTATCGGAGACACTGCTCGCTACCATCATGGCTGTCAGACATGTTTCCAGCTCGACTCCCATCACCGTCATCGACGATGATCTATACAGCGATACGAGCAGCGTCACTTTGGGCCATACTCCTCGCAACAGCCTTCTCAGAAGCCCTTACGGCAGCCGTCGCAATAGCATCTTCACCATTGACGCTCCACACCAGCGCTGGTAGCGACATCGTTGACAACGACCCAGACGAGTTTTACTCGATCCACAGCAGCACCGCCAACGGACTGGAGATCATGGACCTTACCGGAAACGACCTCATAGACGACCTTCAGGCCTTTGCAGAAGGCGACTATCTTACTGACGAAGCATTTGAAAAATCTCAGTGAGACTCTGGGCTACTTTGACAGCTCTGACAATTCCAATCGCACCTCTCCGTCCAGCAGCGATGATCTCATGATTGTCGACCACCATGAAGTCCAGGAGATCTGCGAGGACGGAATCATCTACAGGGTTGGCCAGACTGTGGAGCTCATAGACAAGACATATCTCCGCATTATCTCAATCCTATTGGGGGCCAATGGGACGGTGTCCTTCTCTGGTCGTCGAATGGGCAAAGCCAAAAATCATGTCGGCACATACATTCCTAAATGGGAAAACGAACTAATCTGGATTACCCATTCAACTGAGCCTATCCCATTTGACATGGTGAAGCAGTTTGTCAAGGTCAACTTCAAAATTACTGCCCTATCGGAGAGGATGCACAGAAGATGATTCGAATAAACGAGCTTTTTTGTCGCTTGAAGGAGACCACCACAACAAGCCGCACCAATGCCGGAAGATCTTGTGCCGGAAGACGTTACGGGACCACAGATACATCAGTGGAGTATATATCTTCTGCTGAGGCCGACGCGGGTTCACCTTCAACTGTTCCATGTTGCGGCAGCAATGGAGAGGTAACACGCGACCATTCGGCGAGAAAGTTATACGCACCATCAATATTGACGCAGACGATGCTGTTGATCTCACCGATAATCAGTATACATTTGGTGATGCTTTCTGCGGTGCTGGAGGGGTGTCATGCGGTGCCCGACAGGCAGGTCTCTCGAATCAATGGGCGGTGGACTTCTCGCCATATGCCATTGAGACATACCGCTTGAACTTTGAAACCACAGATGCATGGCAAGCAGATATCAATAATTTTCTAAGTCTTGCTCACGATGACCTACGGGTCGATGTTATGCACGGCTCGCCTCCCTGTCAAACCTTCTCACCCGCTCATACTCACGAAGGCAGGGACGATGATGCCAACTCTGCCTGTATCTTTGTGAGCTCAAATTTGATCAACAAACTGAAGCCACGTATCTACACTATGGAGGAGACAAGCGGTCTTTCTGAGCGCCACCAAGACACTTTCTACCGGGTGATCCAAGACTTTATCGAAATCGGATACTCTGCCGATGGTCTGTGCTCAACTGTGTAGATTACGGAGTGCCCCAGTGCCGACGAAGACTGATTGTCATCGCTTCCGGGTATGTCATCCCGGATATCCCCCGAACGTCGTTGATACTAACCTACGGATTAGCCCCGGAGAACGTCTTCCGCCATTTCCCAGGCCCACGCACGGTATCGCACCAGGTTTGAAGCCATTCGCAACGATCAATCAAATGATCTCAAGGATCCCGCGCAACGCCCCCGATCACGATGTACAAGGTGCCGAGAGTCGTGGGATACTCCGAGAAACCGTTTGACCCGGATCAACAAGCGCGAACGATCACCACCGGCGGAGGCGACAATAATTACCACCCTTCCGGGCTAAGAGGCTTCACTAATCGTGAATTCGCCTGTCTCCAGACTTTCCCATTGAGCTATAAATTTGGATCGCGGCAGGTGAGGAAGCAAATTGGAAATGCGGTTCCCCGATGTTAGCAGAGGCACTATATCGGGAGATTATCCAGTCTTTGAAGCATACCGATGCAGAGGAGTTGGCAGACCCGGAAATTGTGCGTCCCTCTGTGGAGAATTGGTTTTCTTGAGATTAGGATGCAGGACGGGTTGGTAGGAATTGCCCGTGTTGGGGAAGACATACAGTTGGTCATGCTCATGCTGGGAAAATGATGGTGCAGGTGGTAGAGTGCTTGGCCATGCAGCAGCAAACCGATGGAGAGATATTTTCAGCATGAGGCGCTACAAAAATCTTAACTCATTGCTCATTCTACTTCTGTGTCAGACCAGACACTCTCGGATCCTTTACTCTCAATTCTACCCTTTTACCTGAGCGATGTGGTATCCTTTGACAGACAGTACAGTGATAGCAATGAATGACACATTTGCCTTGGTAGTCGCATAACAGACTAGGGAAATACCATGGCAGCTGAAACGAGAATTCTAGGACCAGGTTGGCTTATACCAACTCCATCTCTTAGTAGGAATCTGGGAGCTTGGCGCCCGGAGACAATCACTGTCCAACTATATAAACCAACCGGGTGATGTCGTTTAGACAACAAACATTGCACGATATGAGCCATAGAATGGATGCCGTTGACCCGAGTATCTTTCCTTCTCTGTGATCAATAGAAAGTCAATTCTGTTGAATCGACCCGTTGAGCGTAAACCAGCAGAAGAGAGAGGAAGATCGACGGGTAACCACATGCCCCTCTCGCCCTCGCTGTTGATTAGCCGCGGGATCGAAGGAAGCCGTCCGACCGCGGAAGGAGATGCGAGCTGGCGATGATCGGTGGGTTTGGGCATTCTCGTGTTTGTATCGGTTGTACTATAGTGTTATTATGGTTACCTTTCAAGTGCATACCAATTGAGACATGCCCGAAGAGCATTGGTCCTCCGTGATCTGTTTGGGTGGTGACTGGGTGGAAGTAGTTGCCCCGAGTACACCGACCGAACCCTGAGCACTGCGGAGGATCACCAACCCATCGGCACCGGATACACATTACCACTACGGGCTAGATCCAGTCTAGCAGGACCGAGACACAGACGAAATGCAGGCTCCAGATTCATCCGAAATCGGGGAGTACCTGGAGTGGACGGTGTCAGCAGCACGGTGTAGATGGAGCAGATCGGACGACCGGCAATAACCGACCGGCGAGAGCAACAAGCGGCCTCGGTCCAGATGAAGTCACCCTTTTCTCCCCCTTCTTCTTCTTCCTTTCTTTTCCTCCATCTCCATCCTCCACTTCACTCTCTCCTCTCCTTCCTCTACTTGTCCTCCCTCCTCCACCCTCCTCCTCCCTCCCCTCTTAATTGCTTCCGCTTCCTGGTACTCTTCTATCATGTCTGCCTCCGGTTCGGCGTTGAGACGGCTGACCCACCAGTCTCCCCGCACTTTGCAGTCCGCATCGCCTCCGTCTCCAGACTCTTCTCTTTCTTCCCCCCTCGTCGCCCGTCCGGCCCTCAAATCCGTCACCCCTCGTGTCTCCCGCTTTTCCACCATGGCTTCTCTCCAGAGCGCTGCTCCGATCCCCCCCGCGGGTGATAAGGCCTACGATCCCGAAATCAAGGATATGGCCGACTATATCCACAACTACGATGTGAACTCCGATCTGGCCGTAAGTCCCCATGTGATCGATCCTTGGAGTTGAGATTGGAGAGTCCAGAATTGATCAATTGATCATTGCGATCAATCGATTCGAGCATGCGACTTCAATTATCGAAACATCAGGAATTGAACAGAATTGATCCTAACGTCCACAGTTCGACACCGCTCGTCTGGTTTTCCTCGACACCCTCGGCTGTGGTCTGGAGGCCCTCAAGTTCAAGGAGTGCAGCAAGCTCCTGGGCCCCATCGTGGACGGCACCGTCGTCCCCAACGGTGCCCGTGTCCCCGGTACTCCTACCAGCTGGACCCCGTCAACGGTGCCTTCAACATCGGTGCCATGATCCGCTGGCTCGACTACAACGACTGCTGGCTGGCCGCCGAGTGGGGTCACCCCTCCGACAACCCGGTGGTATCCTCGCCGTCGCCGACTGGGTCACCCGCACCAACAAGGCGGGCGGCAACATCGCCGGTGGTAAGATCTTCACCGTCAAGGATGTCCTCGAGGCCATGATCAAGGCCCACGAGATCCAGGGTGTCCTCGCCCTCGAGAACTCCTACAACAAGGTCGGCCTCGACCACGTTGTGCTCGTCAAGGTGGGCCACCACCGCCGTGGTCTCCAAGATGCTCGGCCTCACCGAGAAGCAGACCGCCGAGATGCCATCACCCAAGCCTGGTGTGGACGGCCAGAGTCTGCGCACCTACCGTCACTCCCCCAACACCATGTCCCGCAAGTCGTGGGCTGCCGGTGACGCCTGCCAGCGTGCCGTCAACCTGGTCCTGAAGGTGCAGAAGGGTGAGGGCGGTCTCCACACCGTGCTCTCCGCTCCCGTCTGGGGCCTCACGATGTCCTCTTCAAGGGCAACAAGTTCAAGTTCCAGCGCCCCTATGGCAGCTACGTCATGGAGAACGTCCTCTTCAAGGTCTCCTACCCTGGTAAGCATCCCATACTCCCCTAGGGTAGAACCCGCTAACAACCCAGCCGAGTTCCACTCCCAGACCGCCATCGAGTGCGCCAGATCATCAACAAGAAGCTCGCCGCCATGGGCAAGAGCGCCAAGGACATCAAGGCCATCACCAACCGCACGCACGGGCCTGTATCCGCATCATCGACAAGCAGTTCAAGGCCATGGACAACTTTGCCGACCGTGACCACTGCGTTCAGGTAGGCCGTCTCATCTACAGTACACGTGAACCCATCTAACAATGTATGAATAGTACATGGTTGCCACCATGCTTGCCTTCAACCGCCTGACCGCCAACGACTACGCTGACGGCTCCGAGGCCGCCACCTCCCCTCTCGTCGAGGACCTCCGCAAGCGCATTTCCTGCGTGGAGGACCCCCAGTACACCACCGACTACCACGACCCCTCCAAGCGCACCATCCCCAACGCCCTCACCGTCGAGCTCAACGACGGCACCGTCCTCGAGGAGGTCGCCGTGGAGGCGCCGCTCGGCCACCGTCTCCGTCGCGAGGAGGCCAAGCCCGAGATCCTGGCCAAGTACAAGCGTCACCTGCAGGCCCACTTCGATCAGGCCCGCATCGACGAGCTGATCAAGCTCGGCTGGGACCAGGCCGCCCTTGAGGCCACTGAGGTCGACAAGTACGTTGACCTCTACGTCAAGGACAAGATGGTTGAGGCTGCGTAGATGAGATGAAAATACCTAGACTGTTATTTTAGTTGTTAGATAGCTTATTACACTACTTGGCTAAGCGGCATCGCCATCCTGTCTGTCTATTCCGTCGAAGTAAACATGAACGCCAACAGGGCAGTTGCTCGAGAACCCCCCGAACCACTACCTCCTTGGGTGCCAATGAGACAGATCCGATAAGTGGGACGAGACAAAAAGAGAGCGGGGAGTATAGATAGAAAAATTGACAAAATAAAGGTCCTGCCCGGAATCGAACCGGGATCTACGGAATCAGAATCCGACATCATAACCATTAGAACACAGAACCGGATGTGGGGATCGGCGGCCCAAACTGCATTTCTCGAATCGGAATGGCTTTCCGCTGCATTGAGCAAGGCCTCAATCATTCCATTCCATCGCCAGTAGTCCCTACATGTTGATTGCTATCAATTGAGTGAGACGTCTAATGTTGACTGGCTTCAGATAGGGTCCTTCTGGATTGATGGCTAAATATGTCACGTGCTGGCGTCCATGATCGAGATGTTATAAGAAGTCCAATGCTGCCCTGGAGCGGAAATATATTCGATGCGGTAAGCAATCATATTCCATGGAATAGCCTACAGACAACACATGCGGAATCACCAATAACCCACGTTACAGCCTAAACCGGCACAAAATTATACCAAAAAGCTCAGTATCACTCAAACAACACCAAAATACCCTTCTCACGCACCATATGGAGTGATCGACGCACCTATAATAGTCCCACACTCATAAATCCACCGAGGCCCCGCCGGAAATAAGACACGGTTCTGTGTTCTAATGGTTATGATGTCGGATTCTGATTCCGTAGATCCCGGTTCGATTCCGGGCAGGACCTTTTTTGCTTCTCATGCTTTTAAACAGCACTACAGCAGGGCTAGATATGTCAGTTAGAATCGAAATTGTTTTTTTTTTTTTTCTTTCTTTCGTTTCCATGTATACCTGGACGAGTTGCTGGCTGAGATATGCCATTGACACACACCTATCCTTACCTGACAATCTGATCCACCCAATGCGCAAGATAAACAATTGCTATAGATCAGTCATAACATTCTGGAATGCAAAGACCACAACTACAACCCAAATGGATAGGTCTCCTCCAGTCCCAACGCAGTATGAGGCTGGATGCGCTCTAGAGGCTTCACAGCCTTTGTCCGATCAAACCACACATATGCATCAAACTGGTTCAACAGATCCGCCTGCGAATAATGCGACATCCTCTCTGTCTCAGGACGATATATCACCCCAATAAACCGCTCCAGCCGGTCCTTCTCCGCCGTCATCGCCCGCGCTAGCTTCTCATCGATGTGTCCACGACGCAGATCCAGCATGAACCGCTCCATCCCCGTGTCATGCGCAACACGCTCCCAGCTATCCGGCCGTGAGGGCCGCACGTCCATCACCTCCATGTCATCATCCCACTCGTGCGCTGCGGCCACCGTGCCAGTCTCAGTGCCAAAACCGACCAAGGCGACGTTGTCGCGGCCGAACGTCTCCCGACAGAGCTGGCCAATGTTCAGCTCTTTCCGTCGAGTACCCATGGACGTGTATCGCGCATCACCGCAATGGGAGTTATGCGCCCAGACCACGGCCTTACCACCCGCTGGCTTTGATCGAATCAGCCGGCGTAACGTGTCAGCCATGTGCGAGTCCCGAAGACTCCACGACGACGCGGAACTATAGTACATGGCCTTGTAATACCGCTCCGCATCGCGAACCAGATAGGCATTCTGCTCGGAGCTGTGGAACTCCTCGCCATCGTGAACGTCACGCTCATACTGGAGTCGCTTGGCCAGAAGATCGCGCAGCATCTTAACCACGCCCGCCTCGCAGTCTTTCATACCGCGCAGAGTCGCGAGTCCATACTCGGCCGGATCGTCCACCCACGGCTGGAGACACCGTACCGACGACGCGCATCCTTCCCAGCTGCGGGATCAACCCGATCCAGATACTCGATGACCGCGCGAATCGACGCCCCCATGCTGTACAGATCGAGGCCGTAGAACCCGGCGCGCTGGTGATAGGGTAAGCTTGCGTTGCGGTTGCGCATCCACTCGACGAGCTCCTGCATCTCGCGATTGCGCCACATCCAGGTCGGGAAGCGGTTGAAGGGCTCGAAGTCGCGGGTGTGTCCGCCGATTTGGGCTTTGGGACCGGGTCGCTGGCGCACGTACCGGTCGATGGCTTCGGCGTCGGGCCAGTCGGCTTCGACGGCGACCATTGTGAAGCCGTGCGCCTCGATTAGCCGTTTGGTGATTTGGGCGCGTGCGGTGTAGAATTCGGAGGTGCCGTGGCTGGCGTCGCCGAGGAGGACGAGGGGGTAGGCGCCGAAGGGGTCGAAGTGAGGGCTGAATTCGGGGGAGTGGATGGGGGGGAGGGGATGGGCGGATGCGGTGAAGGGGGTTGGAGTTGGCTCATTTTGTGGGATTGGTGTCGGTGGAATAGACGTTTGAGAGGGTTCATTAGTTGGTATAGGTGTATTGGCGTGTTGAGGTGGTGTGTGCATCGGTGCTGGAGAAGTATATAGATGGGGGCGAATGAAATCATATCGCCTCATCATGACTTCACAGCGTCCGAAAACTGCAACATGCCAGCCACAACAAATGTTAGCATGGATTGTGTATACTCGTTGCTGTCGAAGATGTTATTCTCCTTATTCCGGAGTATATCTCATGTGTTTAGGTATTCTGTGATTGCAACCGAGTAGCAGAGTGAGCGTCAGCCAGGAAGCGAAAGGTACATGCTTCGCTCTTCTGAATAAGTCAGGATTCGAATACTCGACAATCTGATACATACACCCCATGAGTCAACACGACCCGTGTCTCTCAACGATGGGAGCTGGGGATGGTACTGATTGTTAATCAGGCTGACATGCTTCCTTGCCAGTCCAATTCATGATCCTCAAACAGCACCATGCAGGAGAGGAAGCTTGTAGCGCTTGGTCCCTCGACTGGGGGATAAGGCTGGTTTATGAAGCCTACTGAAGGATACAGTTGTTCAAAATCCTGCTGTAGAGGCCTAACTGCCCTTCGCAAACGCATCTGAGGTCATATATTGCGCGCACCTCAGAGAGAGTACAGGAAAGATCGGGAAGAGAGACGAGATCTTGATCCATTCACTTGATTATAAGCTTGCGTCTCAAGCTGAAGGTTTGTATTAGAATTACACCCACGATGTTCTCGACAGGGCTATAAAGGGCGTGCCTGAGAGCGAAAGTAGAGGTCGCCCATGGGATATACTGATGAGCAAGATCAAGATCCTTTTGTCGATCATCAGAACTTCCCTGTAACCAGAAACCAAAGAAAGGGGAGGGAGGTCGAATAGGTTGAGGTGGATAGCAAGTTGGCGTGCATTTGCTGTATTCACTGACGACAAACAGAATGTCTTCTCTCTCGTCTCTCTCTCTCTCTCTCTTCAACTCCCCCCAACCCTACTCAACTTTCAGCAACTCTGCCACTCTCCTTTATCCACCCAACCACCCTTCATTCTCGTAACAGTCTACCAAACATCTCACTTTCCCAATCCCGAAATAACCATGGGTCGCTGGGGCTGGCGTACGTCCATCCTGCTACACCTCTCTTCTCCACCCCAACCACACAACCGCTAACCATCAATCTCGACAGGTCTCTTCGAAGGCGACCGAGACCTCGATATCGCCTGTGACCTGCCCGAGTCGGTAGGCATCAAGAACATCCGCTGGAAGCACTGCTTGAGCCAGATGATCCACCAGACCGACATGTTGGCCCCAATGGAAGCACGCGAGTTTTACAAAACCGAAGAATACAAAACGGAGCTCGAAACCGAAATCATCCCGTACAATCCGCGCAAAGCTCGATAGAAACGGAAACGGTGATAGAATCTTCGATGCCTGTCGCGCGAAGGAAACCGATGAAATCAGTGACATGGGCGAGGGAAAGTATCGCACCATCATCTTCGGGGCCCTCATGATGCGTGCCGGTGCAAAGATCAAGATGAGGATCTTCAGCATCTGCGTGAGCTGGTTCCCCAGATTCATTTCAGCACTACCTTTGCCTTGCCTATCTTTGATGAGGGGTTTCGTAGCCCGGGTCGTGCGCAGTTTCTCGTGGCGCTGGATCATTACCAGGCCGGTGTCCCGCGTAGCTTTGTTGAGATGAGGTATGTCTTGTTTCTATCGGTGTGAGAGTTGATGGAAGTTAGGTGAGCTGATTATTGTGATAAAGTTGCTTTCACTGCGGCCAGATCAAGTCGGATATCGGACATACCCTGCGTCAGTGCGGAAGATGCAGAGTGGCTTCTTACTGTGATACCGTGAGTCTCACCGATTTATCTGGGTATATATACAATGTGATATTGATCTTGAATATAGGACTGTCAGCGTAATCATTGGCAGGAGCACAAGCCTAACTGCGTCCGTCCCGAGCAGCGCAGATTGCGTAATGTCTAGAAGAGCCTTCCACCGATTTCTCGGATGATACTGCAGTGATGGAAGGGGCCATTCTGTCTTTTTTGTGAGTCCGGACACCTCTGTCTATTTCAGAAGATTATGTATTGTACGATCTGTCCACGTACACTGTTCAAGCCGACTCCTAGTCAAATTTATATTAGTCTAGACATACCAGTCAGGTGGTGGGTAAATTCACGACAGGTATTGCCAGTGCTTTGCTTAATTCCATAAATAAGCCCCTGGTATATCTCAATGAAAGTTATCGAGGGTCATCTAGAGCTCAATCGACCTTGGAATGTTGATATGCCAACAAATGCATGACAGCCAATGTACACAACAAGGATTGAGACTATATGCTGTCAAATCACAATACTTGACGAAAATATCACAAGGCTTTGATATAAATCAAAGTTCCGAGAATGTCAATGCAAATATACTTGTGGGGTAGAGTACGGTTTACAGAGATCCGCTGCAGATGTGTTGTCCGTGCCTTTTACATGGTCTGTGTATATTGAAATTTTCTGGGGGACGAGCAAGTGTGTCGATTGTATCAATGAGAGGCAATAGAACACTTTTAATAAAATCAAACACGTCGTGACGGGCAAAGATATTGACAACTTCTTGACCGAAGCTGACCGAAGCTGAATCTGAGCGCTGTTATCTGATGTAGCTCCCACAATTGGAGCACAATGAATATCAACAAAACAATAACAGAAGCCACGTGCAAAACTGTGCTTGGTCTCATAAGGGGTTGTAAGAGTCATGCAGGTATGTCTCATGGCGCATCGGGGGATATTAATGGCAATAAGAACAAACAGTAGGCCGAGACAAGCGAAAAACCACAAGGCGAGGTTCTCCTTCCACGTTTTGCAGTCCTTTTTGAATGGAAAAGAGAATCATTTGCATGAATCACCTAGTTCAAGCAATGAAAGTCAGTAGCTGGCTCGCATGACTTATCTGCCCTAAAGGGTAGGAATCAGGGGTGGGCGATCAACCACTGAAGAAAAGATCACCGACGAGATGCTAGCATATTGCTCAACTGATGCACCGCAAGAATGCGACAGGCACGCTCCGGGTCAAGAGAATCGAGAAGAATTTCCAACCTGATTGTGACGTCTATGGGATTGGGACTTTCAGGTGGATGGTCGTTTAGTGTCACCGGCCCACCAGTCTGGAGGATATCCCGAGCGAGAGAAAGACGTATCAATGTTTCCACATGCACCTGTTGCACCGGGACGATGACCCACATGGAAATCCATAGGAGGTGGTTTCTCCAGTACAAATGAGGATAGGTTGAGGGTTCTTCCAACGGGACCTGAGATTCCGACATTATGGCGGGGCTGGATGAGATATACCACGCTTTGTGAGTGGCTATCAATAGACAATTCTGGAGCGGCTGGATGGACAGGAAGTTGATAGAGAGGTGGTGGTGAACAAAGATCGCGAGGACGTGATTTCACTACATCTGGGATGCTGTTGAAGGGGACAAAAGGAGGCCTCAAGGCGGGTCAAGAGGTGTATGTTGAGAGCGAGAATGTTTGAATTGTCAGACAAATTCCTTTGATTCTCAATGCAGAGCATGATTCCCTTGCTGAGGGGATTAGGGTAGAATCCTGTATTCACTCCAGGAAAGAGGCAGTACACTGTACTCCAACATTCGAAGATTCCCTGGCAGGAAGATCTTATGTTTCACCGTCTAACGCGGACCGATGGGTCTACACTACAAACTATGTCTCTATTGAATGATAGAACGCTGCATAGCATCTTTTCTACTCATTCTAGAACGTTGAAACTGCGTACCCGAGGATAGGCGACGGCTCTGTACCTCCGCCACCTGATGCTTCTAGAAGACCCACCTGATCGAAGCGTGTCAGTCTAAAAAGCAGCCTTGGTACACACTTAAGCAAGCAATGCGGGCTAAACAGTCTATTGGGATTCAGATTGATCGAATCATCGGCGAGGTAGCTCTCGGCTCTCGGCTTGCCAGCAGATCGGGACTAACCGATAGCCTAGGCAGCCCAACCCGATTCATTCCTTCTCCATCCTGCAACCTCTCGGCTATCATCTCTGCTCACGCTTCCAGTCGATCCACGATATTGTCACATATTGTGACAGTCTGAGAGAATGTCATACCTTCCAACAGACTGTGGGTATTGTCTGGTAAATAAGATCAGATGCGACTGCACCCGGAGGATCCTCCGTGTGAGACATGTCGACTGTGGGACATAGACTGTCCCCCGCTACATGTAGAGTCTGGGTAGGTGGATTCATAAGTTCTCTGTTCATCGTTGCAAATTGTGTGGCAGCTTGGTATTGACTACTGCAAAGTGACTACGATTCCGATAGAGACATCGTCTCTCGAGATTATGCTATCTCAAGGACACACGCAGTAAGTGGTCAGTCAAGAGGAATGCCTGAGTCCAACCTAATAATTCCAAGGGCACGGCTTCCAAGCCGGTGCTGGAACATCTCCTGTCAATGTGGTGCCTTGGATGTTACCACTAGACAACCTTATCATGACGACCCAGAAGCTGCTTGGCATGCCTTGTCTCCGGCCGGAGCACTCACACATCTTGCCATCATACGTGCAAGACTTGCCACCAAGCGTCTCTCCTGAGAATATAGAGTATCTCACACAAAAGGGGATCTTCTCTCTGCCGTCCCAAAAACTCTGCAGTGAGCTCTTAGTGACCTTTGTGCACAACGTGCAACCATATGTGCCACTCTTGGATATCGAGGAACTGCAGCAAATCATAGAGGGGGACATACCAAACACACGACTCAGCCTCCTTCTATTCTATGCCATTATATTCTCCAGTGCTGCATTCATCGACATAGGCATATCTATGTGGCGGGATATTCTTCTCGGAAACAGGCCCGAAAGGAGTTTTACGACAAGGCCAAGGTATGAAATCAAGACTGTAATGTTGCCCAGAACCTATTGTTAATCTCACACATTAATACAGATGCTGTATAATCTCGATGTCGAGGATGACCCGATCGTTCTCATCCAGAGCACATTGCTCCTAAATATTGGCACGAGGAGCCCGAAAGCCCCAAGAACGTCCGATACTGGCTTGACTGTTCCATTTCCTTCGCCTTCTCGATCGGGCTTCATCTCGAGCCAGATCCGGCATTGGAACCCGAGACTCAGCAACTCCGACGAAGACTGTGGTGGTGCCTGTACACCCGTGATCGGCTTCTCGCGTTCACCCTGAAGCAGGTGAAAATCATCAAAGATCACGAGTTCAATGTTTCATTCCCCACCATGACAGACTTTGGATTTCCCGATCCACTACTGGGCGGGAATGATCTCTCATGCACGAGTAGCTGGAAAAAGCGATACGAAGACTTCCGCCGACATTATGCACAGATCTTCATTGCAAAGTCGAAGCTTTGTGTCATTCTCGGAAAAATCACCGTACTGAACTCATCAGACTTGTCGTCTGTAATCGCTACAGCCGAAGAATGGGACCAAGAACTTGAAGCCTGGTATACGATGCTCCCTTCCGGTGTCCGATACGAGCCACCTATATCATCGACAATGTCACAAGCCGAAAAGTCCCTATTAGCCTACCAAGCATGGCTGAAGATGCTCTTCCTCGCCGCACGAAGCTCCTTACATCGTGTTCGGACTTCGCACGAAATCGAATTCGCTCCCGCCGACATGGTCCCGCAAAGGATGGTCGAAAGCAAACTGCAGCAGACAAATCTGGCTATCACCCGTATCACCGAAAACCTGGACAGCGTGGAAATGATGCAATACTTTCCTACGACCATAGTTGCTGTGCTGTTACCGGTAATCATCACGCATGTGCTGAATATTCGATTTGGACGGTCACGTGTATGGATAGATGGGTTCCGCTGTTTTCATCATTGCATGAAGGCATTGGAGAAGCTTGGGACTAGCTATGCTATGGCTGAAAATGTGGTGGCTTTTCTGCAGTCTACGGTCTGTGGTGATCAGAAACCCGAGTCGGTAGCTGGATTTGATACAAAAATGCCGGATCTCTTTCGGCAGGTTCTGACGGATGCAGAGGTTGAGTGTTTTTACCGTACTGTGGGCTGCAGTCAAGTGATGACCGGATGATTGTCACTACCATCCAGTGGACGTGAAGATGAAGGCTCAATATTGAACAAAGCGTGATGGAAAATGCAGCATGAGTTGAGAGATGGGGTATATTCATTTGGTCATAAGATCGTGTTATGTGGTGATATACAAAGAGACATGTCCGACATCTCTGGTTTATTTACAACGTTGAGAATATCGTCCCAGTGTGGTCGGAAGATATGTTCACCTTGCAGCGTCTCCAGCCATAGAATGTTCTTTATGTGGATGAGGATGTCGTGCCAAGTAATTAGCTCGAGAGTAGCGACCACACCTTGTGCCCGTTCCTTGAACCACTGATAATGCGGTGTGCCAGCTGAGGCTACCATGCCAATTGCAAGAAACCACAAATCGATAGAACTATATATTCGTGGCTTGGAGTCGAGTCGCTTGAGATATTCCGTGAACCGCGTGACAATCGTATTTAGAATAACATCATGGGAGTAATATGTCGGCCCATGGATGACGAACATATAAAGAATGATAGCGTTCCGAACGCACTCAGTAACAGGCGACAACTGTACAGCATCAGAGACCGGCGCCGTAAGTAGAAGTCGATGAATAACGAAGCATGTGAGATCATGAAGCCGCGTTGGTGGGAAAGGCATCTGCTGGGCCCATTGGAAGGCATTACGGAGGCGAACGAAGACGTTTCGGACTTGGTGGTCGATGTTTGAGCATCCTTCGAGCGCGGGGATATTGTCTTCGAGGCCGGTTGGGTCCAGTTGCCATTCTGGAATCGGGGGGATGCCGTCTCCTATTCCGACGTCGTCTTGCGTGTTGAATTGTGGATGACCCATTACGAGCATTGATACCCTATACGTTGAGTGAATATGTGCATAAAGTAGAGATAGGTACTCAAGGAAAGGAAGACTTACCAGCTGACCATTCTCGCAGTTAGGGGACTGGTCTGTCGTACTGAGTTGATGCCTCCTCTCATGCTGACTAGCTTCTTTACACCTTCAACGTGCATTTCGCTGACGGTAGTATTACCTTTTCCGAACTGTTCCGTGATGTATGAGCGAGAGCTTGGGGAATAAGGTAAGAGCGTGAGATCACCTCGATAGCTGCCAAGGTAATGACGGAATTCATAGTCCCATCCTGGACAGCGAGCGATAAGTCGTCGATCTTATGTCGAAGCAGTGCTACAGAGTCGGCCATGAGAACTTCCGAGGCTTGGAATCCTCGTTGAGCTAACAATTCTTCATCCAGACATGCTGTCTGCAGTGAGACATGGAAGAGAGCTGGGTCACCCAGCGCCAGTGGCCACCAGGAGATGAGAAATGGGTTAGAGGTTGCGCTCAGGTCGAGAGGGTAGTACTGAAAGGCGATCTTGTGGAGGACTGGATCTTGTATGAGCGATCAATCCCGCTAGATATGCTCCATAGTCAGTGAAAGCAGCACATACAGCTATGAATGAGACGTTGAACATGTTCCCGTGGTAGTCTTGTCTGCGGGTATGAATCGAACGGGTCCAGTGACCCGAATCGGTAGTGATTCAAACCGGATGATTCGGACCGGTTCAGGGGCGACGATCTTATCAACGCGCCGTCTACTTGTGCAGGAGCACCAGGACCGGCAGCTGCCGGGGCCCAGGGCTGATTTGCATAGACGCATTGGACCTTGCGTTTGACGCAGCGGGAACAGCGGGGAGTGCGCAGGTCGCAGCTGTGTTTGGCTTTGGCGCAGGCAGCACAGGAGCGACGGAGCGTCTGGCGCGTCATTCCGGGGGAAAGTCGAGGACGAGTCGGTAGGTGCGGTGCAACTGTCTGGCTGTCGTCGTCATGGGAAGAATGATGGAAGAGTTGTGGATGGAGTGAAATGGATGAGATGAAAGGGGATCCACCTGATAGGGGAGTGGCCAATCCGGTTGCAGTATTTGTTGGATTGCCGCCCTGGCTAGCCTGAAGGGGACTAGACCCCGATGGCATCAAACGACGTTCGGAGTCTAGTCCTCTTTGGGTAATGCTCACTATAGCCACATTTATGCACAACATTCATATATAAGTCAGTCCGGGGTCTTGGAGCGGTCTCTCACAGACACTGTTCCTGTATCTCTGGAGCTGACACCAGGACGGACGCAACAATGCTGGCTGACTCTGCAAACACCACTACCCAGCCGGAATGGCCGCAATCAACAGCCACCACTGTCATGCCGTTCTTTCTTATGGGATGGTCGACCTGGAAGTACATCGTGACAGCTTTATTAGGATTGATCGTCTATGATCAAGGTATTGCTACGCTGAAGAATGATGTTGATCTCAAAAGACTGACTTGTTATAGCCATGTATCTCAAACGCAAGGGATCCATCGCGGGACCGCCGTTGAAGATTCCCCTCATGGGTCCCTTCCTCCAAGCCATTCACCCGAAATTCGAAGAGTATCTTGCTCAATGGGCCAGTGGACCGCTCAGCTGTGTATCAGTATTCCATAAGTACGTACTCGGGATATCTGACACTTCTCGGCCAGACCTCACCAGATCTGCAGATTCGTTGTCCTCGCCTCGAACCGAGACCTCGCCCACAAAGTCTTCAAATCCCCAACATACGCCGAGCCATGCCTTGTACCCATCGCAAAAGATATACTCGGCCACAAGGCATGGGTATTCCTCCAAGGCAAAGCCCACGCCGAGTACCGAAGAGGCCTCGCTCCGCTATTCACCAACAAAGCCATGGCCACCTACCTCCCCGTACAAGAGAAGGTTTTAGCCGACTACTTTGACAAGTTTGTCACAGCAAGCAATGAGAGCCAGGGGAAACCCCAAGCCTTCATGGGTCATTTCCGCGAGATCAACTGTGCACTTTCCTGCCGCACGTTTTTCGGCGACTACATCTCCCAGGATGCAGTCAAGAAGATTGCGGATAACTTTTACCTTGCGACGGCTGCTCTAGAGCTCGTCAATATCCCCCTGTCAATGTATGTCCCGTTCACCAAGCCCTGGCTTGGAAAGCGAACTGCCGATGCAGTGCACCGCGAGTTTGCAAAGTGCGCAGCTGCATGCAAGGCGAACATGGCGAGGGGGGCGACACCCACCTGCATCGTGGATCACTGGGTACTTCATATGATGGAGTCGGAGGAATATCGCCAGCGGATTGCAGCCGGCGAGACGAATGTCGAGAAACCGGCAAATCTGATCCGTGAATTCACCAACCAGGAAATCAGCGAAACACTGTTCACATTCCTGTTTGCATCTCAGGATGCATCCAGTAGTGCCACAACCTGGTTGTTCCAGATCCTCGCCCAGCGGCCTGATGTGCTCGATAAACTCCGCGAAGAGAATCTCGCTGCGCGAGGAGGAGACAGAAATAAACCATTTGATCTGCCCATGTTGGAGTCATTGACTTACACCAACGCCGTGATTAAAGAGCTACTCCGCCACAGACCACCTGTCATCTTTGTGCCGTATCTCGCGACGAAGAATTTCCCTGTCACGCCGGACTACACTGTCCCCAAGGGCTCAATGATCATCCCGTCCTGCTATCCAGCTCTTCACGATCCAGAAGCATATCCTAATCCGGACGTATTTGACCCCGACCGATGGATCACTGGCGATGCTGAGAGCAAGACGAAAAATTGGCTTGTATTTGGCGCGGGGGCGCACGATTGTCTGGCAAGACGGTATGTGCCGTTGTCTATGGCGGGGATGATTGGGAAGGCAGCGCTGGAGCTGGACTGGGAGCATCATGCTACGGAGAGGTCGGAGGAGATTCGGGTGTTTGCGACGTTGTTTCCGATGGTGAGCTTCCTCTTCATACAATGTGCTTGGGAGACGTACTAATAATGATTCTAGGATGAATGTCCTCTCGTTTTCAAAAAGCGTCCGTAGGGTTGAATATTGAAGGCTAGGTGAGATTTTCTACGAATCTATATAATTAATAATGTGATCATTGAGTTTTTTACCTTGGGTTATATGAAGATGCGGTCTAATATTCAAGAGTCTTATAGCGCTATCTACAGTGCACATCTTAGGGGAATGCTTCGCATAACACGAAGTCAACTCGAAAGACATATATCTATAGCTTAGAACGATTCCCCCTTTTCCACACCTGCACATCCTGATCCTTCTCATACTCCTCGGGGAAGTACTTCGGCCCAAGAATCTTTTTCTGCACCTTTCCCATCCCCGACTTGGGCAACTCTCCATCCACAACACGCAACACCGTAGGCATCTTATACCCAGCCAGCTTACTCCGCAGATCAGCCCGCAGTGCATCCAAAGTAACATTTTTCCACCACCCTTGGCCGATAGACAAACCGCCGCAGCAACTCTCTGTCCGAACTCTTCGTCCGGGATGCCGACGACCATCGCCTCGGAGATGTAGTCTAAGCTCAGGATCTCTCGCTCAATGTCCAAAGCAGACAGCTTATAACCACCTGATTTGATGATGTCGAGTGACGCACGGCCGAGGATGGTGTAGTAGGGTCCGTCTTTTTGCACGACATCGCCGGTTTGAAAGTATCCGTCTGCGTCGTGGGAGTTCACTGTCGCTTGGTTGTCGAAGAGATATCTATCATAAGTGATTAGCTTCAAGCCCTTCACCAACCAGCTTAGAAAAGATAAGAGCCGGGTCAAGGAAATAAAGGCATGCATACTTCGAGAACATCAACGGCCCCTTGACCTGCAACAAACCCTCCTCGGACAACTTCACCGACACACCCCTCCAACCTCCCAACACTATTAGAAGGAAGATCATCACCCGGCTGCAAGTCCACCTTGAAGATTGACCCGATCTCCGTAGCACCATAGCGCGTCAAGATAGGCTTCCCACCCAGCAACTTTGTCCAGAATGCCTGCACCGAGCTGGGCAGCGCAGACGTCCCACACAGTAGGATACGAAGCCCCCGCGCACCAGCAATATACTCATTCTGCTCTTCCAGCGACCGGACTGAGATCTTCTCTTCGAAATGCTGCTTCAGCCGGGTATACATCGTCGGGACCCCGGAGAACACGGTGATACCGCCCCCCGCCAGGAATCCCACGTCCAGACGGGATCGAAGCCTCCAGAGCGGAACTCCACGCATGCTCCGGTGATCAGGTAGGGGAGCAGTGTGATGCCAATCCCGGTAGCATGGTGTACGGGGAGGAGATGCTGCGCGGTATCATTATCCGTGAGGCGGTATTGTTCCGCGACGATCTCCGCGTTCTCGGTCAGTTGGCCGCGACGGTGGACTACGCCTTTCGGGGGACCGGTTGTGCCGGAGGTGAAGATCACGAGGCCGGCTTTGTTGAGGTCGAGGAAGGGGTTGGAGGAGATTACGATGTCGGTTGGGGCTGGTACTGTGATTGTGGAATGTTGTGCGATGTGCGTGGATATGTGGAGCAGCGGAATGGAAGGATTCTGCGGGGATGCGGGGTTGTCGCGGAGCGATGCGACGGTCGATTGTGCCAGAGGGAGAGTTGTGTCGGTGCTGAGGAGGGCGGCGCATTGCGCTGTTCGCATGAAGTAGGTTGCTTCTTGGACGGGGACGGTCGTGGCTGTCCGTGTTATTATTAGTATAGAGTTGTGTGGTGCTGGAGAGTAACTAGTATAGAAGGGATGCGACATACCGATAGGCACCACTGCTGCGCCCAGCGCCAGGATAGCCAGAAAGCCAACTGTGTACTCGTAGCCTCCTGCTGCAAGCAGTCCGATAAAGACCTCATCTTCTCGTTCGAGGTGCGCCAGGGTCTCCGCGCTCAACTGCCGCTGGAGCGCATTGCGCAAACGCAGCGCATCGACTAGTAGCTCAAGATAATTCTTTTCCACGCCAGCACGGATATCCTTCACAGCAATTGGAGGCGGAAGACGATGTGCCAGACGCAGGAGTTTAGAAAAGAGAGGAAAATTGGGCAGCACATTCTCCCCGTAGTGAGGAGGAACAGACAATGTGCGATCCATGGCGAGTTTGTGCCTTGGCTGGTGAGTGGCTGGTTAGAGCTGCGACACAAATAAAGATATAAGCAGAGGGCATGTAGCCTATTTTCTCCGCATCTGATCTGGTCCATTGGCTTGCCAAGTAGCCGTTCTACATTCTTGCATTGCTTTTCCGCTGCTGTAGGCGCCGGAGAAATAACCGTCAAGACCGACTCGGCACTCGGCGATCCTCGTTCGGATGTACCTCGGTGGGAGTATACTTCAACAACATTTTATATTCACCATCACGCTCTCTCATGAACATCAATTCAAAATCATTTCATAGAGAATAAGTTCCTCGATAGCATACACTCCCCTGGGCTCTCTATCGACTCAATTAAACATGCCCGACTTTACCGACAACCTCCGGCCCAGTCAGCCCACTGGCCCAGACACCCTCCAAAGAGAAAGAAACCAATCCGCAGTAGATCCAACAAGACTATCTTCCCATCTATTTGATGATGGCTTCCTCCAACGCCAGGAAAAAGTCCTGTCGGTGATCAAGAACGAGCCGCTCTGCGACAAAACCCAGCAAATGAACCTCTCCCGACCAGATCGCTTCAAACTCGCCGTCGCGCGAGGCAAGCGTATACGCCAGCTCAAAGATACCCATAAACTGGGACTGGGAAGACTACAAAATGGCTCACTATCTCGTCGACGAGCCAACTCCCTATCACTTGCACATGCAGATGTTCCGGACCACCATTCTCGAGCAAGCCAGCGAGGCACAGCAAGCGTACTGGATGCCGAAGATCGAGAATTGGGATGTCATCGGCGCGTATGCGCAGACGGAACTGGGACACGGGAGTAATGTCCGCGGGTTGGAGTTGCAGGCACGTTGGGAACAGAAGCAACAGTGCTTTGTTCTGCATAGTCCGACGCTGACGGCGAGTAAGTGGTGGAATGGGACGCTGGGAAGACTGGCGAATCACGCGATTGTAATGGCGCAGTTGATGGTGCCCTCGGGGAGCGAAGAGTATGTATCGCAGGGACCGCAAGCATTTGTCGTGCAGGTTCGTGATCTGAAGACGCATCTTCCGCTTGAAGGGGTGGTTATTGGGGATATCGGGCCCAAGTATGGGTACAACACGATGGATAATGCGTATATGCTGTTTAACCAGCACCGGTGAGTCACTCTGCATACATTCCCTTAAAACGACTATACTGACTACATGGAAGCATCCCTCATTCGGCTCTGTTGTCTCGCTACGCCAGTCTGGATCCCGCGACGGGTGTTTTCACCAAACCCGCCAGACCAGCGGTAGTCTATGGCTCCATGACGAGTGTCCGCGCAAACCTCATCCATGAAGCTCGGTTTGCTCTCGCCCGTGCCGTCACCGTCGCTGTGCGGTATACCGCTATCCGGCACCAGTTCCCAGACAGGGACGCCCCTGGAAGCAAGAGCGAAGTCGCAGTTCTTGATTATCCCACCGTGCAGATTCGCATCTTGCCATTGCTGGCTGCGACATTTGCGCTGCACTATGCCGGACGCGCCATGTACGACAACTACCAGCAAACAAGACAAGAGATTGAGAGAGGGGAGTTTAACAGCCTCGCGCATATGCACAGTCTGTCCTCTGGCTTGAAGAGTTTGTGCACTTCAATCGCTGCGGATGGGATTGAGGTCTGCCGTAGAGCAATGGGTGGGCATGGTTTCGGTGGAGGCAGTGGTCTTGTCCACTCAATAATGATTATCTGGCTAAGCCGACCGTTGAAGGTGATAACTGGATGATTACGCAGCAGGTGGCGGCCTATGTTATCAAGAGAATGACCAGTGCCGTGGAGACAGTGGATAAGCCTCCAGTCGATGAGATGGATGCGCAGTTCAAGTCGTTTATCAAGAATGGTGGTCAGGGTGTGAAGCACGATATCTTGAGAAACGATACGGATATCTGCTCTGCTTTCTCTCGACGGGCTACAGCTTTGGTATGTTTGCCATCCACATTCAAGATAAATTTGCTAACCAGCTATGCCCAGGCATACGATGTGTATAAGGAACGGGTGGTCAACAAGAAGCGCTGGAACCAGCTTCTCATTCAACTACATGAGCTCAGCCAAGGTCAGTATCTAGCCATCCATCCAGACAAGCATGCAAGGCCAAAAGACTGATACTTCGCAGCTCAATCGCAAGCTTTCCTCGTCACCACATTCCACAACTCTCTAATCTCACAGACCAATCTCTCGTCTCACGAAAAGAGTGCGCTTCTAGATCTCTTCCGGCTGTTCGCACTCACCATCGTCAAAACTGAAAGTTATCAATGTGAGTGACATTCGACACCGTCAAACAGAGCATACAGCTGACCCATCAAGTCCTCCGCTGTGGAGCCGCCTCACCCAGCGACCTCGATAACCTCCCCGCTCGAATTCAAGAGCTGATGGCGAGCATTCGGCCCACGCCGTCAAACTCGTCGATTCGTGGATGATACCCGACTATCTTCTCGATAGGTGAGACATTCTACATCCTGATGATGGCATGTGCTGACCCCTTTAGCGCATTGGGACGATACGACGGACGGGTCTATGAGGACCTGTTTAACCGCGCGCACCGACTCAACCCGCTCAACAAGATCGTATTTAACCCCGACTACCGGAATAGCGAGGTTGTCAAAGATTCTGGGTTAGTGGGTTGTCTTTATTGGCTAAGTTTTGATGTGTTGCAATGTGTTTAGACTGTCGGCGTACCCGTGGACGTGACCTAGAACTGTATCAGATAGAGTTGGCTTATATACATAGTGTGATGAAGCTCTCACTCTAGAAATGAAGGTAAGAAGTCATATTATCACTCGGATACATGTAGTTGAGAAAATTATATTAGCCCACAGGACATGTTATACACACGCTAGATAACAGACATGCTAGAGATCCAAAGTCTCACCCGATTATAACACCGAACAAAAGAAACCAGCAGATCCTACGAGCACAACACTCGTAGCAAAATAACGCGCGCGGACCTCTGTCCACCGCCGTCGGGGTATAACTTGAAAAGAATCTTTTATCCACTACTGACGTCAGCCACGCTGCATCATATCAGCATGACTACGCCAGCTCATGTCTTGCGGGCTTGCTCTCCTGACTGCCCAGTTCAGACGGAGTTTGGTACGCCCCTATCTCTCCATACTTGGGGCCGTCGTAAACGGGAGCTTCGACCATGGTTTGTTGTAAGGGCACGTGGCCGTCAGGATGCATCTTGGTTTCGCCTCTAGCTCCGGCTGCGGCTACTGGCTGCGCGCTGGCGACGGATGAAGATCCAGATGGCGGCGATGATGAGGGCTGCGCCGGCGACGCCGCCCACGACACCACCGGCGATGGCGCCTGTGTTGATTGAGGAGCCGCTATCTGGTGAGCTCGTGCTGGTGCTGGTACTTGTTGCGGATGAGGTGGAAGATGCGGAAGATGCGGATGAGATACCGGTTGCTGTGGAGGTGGAAGAGGCGACAGTGGAGATGGCGGTTCCTGAAGAGGAGTCTGAGTCATCTCGTTAGTATACTATACTATATGGCACGAGAGAGAGATAGCAGAAAGAGGACATGGGGCACACACTTTGAGAAACAGGATTCAGGGTAGTAAAGTTAGCACTATCAGGATAACCCTCTGAACAGCCAAAGTTACCCTCGGGGTAGCTCGTCCAGAAGCCCATCATCCCCTGGTCGCAGCAGAAATAGGCGTCATAGTAGTACATATTCCAGGTGGCATTGGCACAATGCGGCCGGTCCGTCAGCTGGTTGGTGCAATCGGCGTAACTCGGACAGCAGATATTGTTGGGAATGTATTTCTTCTTTCCAGGACAGTAGGAGTCCCCCGGACAGCAGCCCCAGAAGCCGCCCCAGGTGGCATAGCATTCGGACTCGGTGTCTAGACAAGATCCATTTCGGCGAACGGCAAAGCCGTATGGTGTGTCGAGGTCGGTTGACATTCTTTCTTCTTTCCGGTTTGTTGAGCTGGTGGGAGAGGTAAGGGGGACGAGTCTGGAGGGAGCTGGATAGGGATGTATATGAGCGCCGCCGAGCTGGTCACCACGCAGGTCCACACGCGAGCAGCAAGAATGAGGGAAACCAGACGGGCACACAGGGGATGTAAAGGGTCTCCTCCATAATATTAATAAGATGTAGGGCAATTCAGCCTCCAGCAAGCCTTACTGGGGTGGGAAAGGTAGACAGTGGTGATATGCATCGCGAATGAAACCAGGGCCCACAGCCAAGCGGTCCGACAACCACTCGGCGTCCTTACCCACCAGCGATCCACATTCTTCCCTACGGACGAGCGAATCCTGTTGCTCGAGAGCCGCGTCCTTTGGGGGCCAAATCAGGGGAACACTTGTCGGGTCTCCGCATTGCTTATTCCCTTCGAGCCGGTCGTGGCAGGGCCTCCTAACTTTCCTGTGTCCATGCCATGCTCTGCCAGGCCAGGTCCCTGTCAGCTCCAAGATTAAGCAATTTGAGCGTAAATCTGGAAATCACCTGATCGAGCGTCGATACGAAGCAGCCATTCGGATTGTCCGGTTTCTGGGCCGAGTATCTCCTAGATTATCGGGTTTGCACCGCCGTTCATAGCCCCCATCGTTGGACCCTCTCAGAGCCACACAGGCCGTTTAGGACTGCTGATCCACCGATCACTTCCACACACAACTTAAATGTGGAAACTATCTCCCGTTGTCTTCGGATATATGACTGGTGGGCTGCAATGACTGTTGCGATGGTTCACTCAACGCTTGCCTGAGATTATGATAACGATATGGTACTATGAACAACATAAAGATCAGCAACACTCATTGTATGAAGGAATGCCCAATCGTCTCAAAGAAACCGGAGATTAGTTTTCTCATCGGCGTCAAATTTAATTCGACTCTGTTGAAACACGGATCTTAGTGGTAGAAACCAGGAATGATGACAAAATAGTGAGTATTACGGTGGAAATAGATGCTGTCTGGGATGAGTCCCATAATGGTGGACATGATGCCCTTGGGTGTTGAGAGCGCTGTGAATGTTATGATGTCTCCCATGGCAGAATTGAATCGTGTGGGAGATATCATACTGCCATCACAAGAGGGCTATGTCTATTTTCGCGAGGTATGGCATGACAAGACAAGCCACACCACATCAGAATACTGCTCCAAGTTTTAGGGAACAGAAAGTTCATTTATCTGTCAATGGAGCATTTTCGAAATCCCAAATACAACAGGAGAAGCAACAGACAGGCGAGGGCCAGCGAAGCAAGGGGTCGGCCATTCGTTGATAAGCATCTAGAACCGAGAGACTGATCCACTGACAAGGATGAGAGAAAGTGCACATCACTCAGCTTCGCAATTCCCGAGAACACTCCCGCCACGAATTGTGCTTTGAGCTCTTCGGCGCGGCAGCTTTACTCCCCGCATCGGAGGCAGCCATGTTCTTCGGCGGCGAGATCGAGGCCGCTACTGGTGTTGGTGCGGACGACATATTTAGTCGTCAGATATATCGCTTATTGAATGAAGGATCCCTCCAGGCGAAGCGGTGCTGGTTGGTACACAAGCTGAACGGTTATCGACGCCGTTTGGGAGTCTATCGGATACTGTGGAGGAGGGCAGGGCGAGTCAACAAGAAGTGTAAGGCGTCTCTCACTGAAAAAGGATAGTCAGATCGATCATGGAATGCATAGGCAGGAGAGAGAGAGAGAGAGAGAGAGAGAAAGAGAGAGAGAGTGAGAGATCAAAGGGAGACTTAATCAAAGAGAGTAAGGAGGAGTCAAGAGTTGGTCACTTGGAGGAAGAGGAGCGGTTCGGTGAGAGGTGATCCAGCTCCGGGGATCAACAGCACGCCAATTAATAGGAGGATTAGGTCTTGAGATAGAATAAATAACGTCGAAAATAGCAGAGTCTAATATCGAGATTCCTCGATGTCTGATGCTTCATGATTTCCGCTTGTCATTCGCCAGAGCGAGCCCGGGAGACCTGGGTTACTCCCAGTCAGGGAGGTTCTTTTTTTTCTCCCAGTTTTTTCAAGCTTCCCACCTGGGACTAACCCTGCATGCATTATCTCACAGACTGCGATACAGTTAGTATGGCAGTGATTGTTTGAATAGGGCTCATCGTCTTCAATGGTTTTGTCTGCCGCAGCGAATTGGGGCCGAGATGCTGATTGAGCCCCAGGAGGGAGATTGACGCGAAACACTCCATCTGGAGAGGGGGATTGCCAGGGTATTGACCGGAAATAAAATCCAGGGCACTGCTCTTTTGCTCTGCATTCTGCAGCTCTGTGAGCCCGGGAGGACCTTCTAGCTATGGCAGGGGCTATGTAATACTGTGGTGTTCCGAGGATAGTTGAAAACGATTTTCACGGAAAGATAGGAGCGTTTCTCCCTACAGAGCTCACAGAGGAGCTGGAGAAAAGGACCAAGAGAGCAGGCATACCAATAAGCATGGACTGAGAGTATGTAAAGCTAATAGAACCTTCAGGGTATTACACTGTCACGGGACGTATCTGCGGTAGGCTGTCAAGCATGCCATGAGGATGGCCAGGATATGCAGCGCTGCTGAGTACGATCGACCATTTGGCGGATGGAGGAAATCTTGCTAGGGGTCTGGTTCAACTGGGTGCCAAGTATGGGATCTCGACTATCCAAGCCCATCTCTCTAGCACGTTCACTAATCTCACACTGGATAAATCTCTGGCAAGCCAATGATGGAGGGATTCGAAATGACGGGAGAGCTAAGAATAGAGACGAACGGGCTTCTGACGTGTTGTACCCAGAGACATTAGTGTGTGATCGTATTTGACGCGTATTGCAGGGGACCTGTGTCTAGGTTGTTCAGGGGTTGAGTGTCTTGTGGGATGTGAACCATAGAGGAACAGGCGGAGAATCTTTGTGGCTAGAATAAGAAAAACCCGTCGGCTCTTTCTGTGCGTCAGTATGGACTGGAGATATTTCTCATAATTAAAAGAAATGCCTAGAGCCTATCTGCATTCCAGGAAAAGAGATCCTTGAAGCCGATGAGACAGATTATGATCGAAGCCTAAAAACGAATACAGTACATAGACAGGAGATAATTGTATCTCCTATTACATCTCCTGATTCCTCAAAGCCATCAAATCTTGAAACATGACAAGTCCGTTGTAGTCTTGAATGGCTGGTATGCCATACTATCTAAGTTTGTGAGGCCGGTCCCGGCATACATGAAGCCAAAACCACCATCTTTGTGATTCAGTGAGGCAGTTCATCAGCTGATGGGCTTCTGAATACCCTGCTCCCTGTCCCGTGTCCTGTCTATCGTTATCGTGCTGTGAATGGTGTCAGTTGTGAGGAGAAAGCTGATCCTTTGCCTATCCTTACCCTCGAAATAGCACCAGGATGCCGGAATCCTGCAGTGGTGAGCCGTAAAACCTTCTATACTGTAGGATTCCAGCCCTCATAGGTTATGCAGTCGAAATGCCCACCTGTTCGTCTTAGTGCCCCTCTCCAGAACTGAATATCTCCGCGCGGCCGGGATGCGGCGACCTCTTGCTAGGTGCAGTTTGCAGCCAGGATTTAGCTACATCCGGCGCAGTCACCTTACTCATGTATAATGATTTTCCTTTGACTGAGCTATCCCATTGATGTGGCCGAACTGTATATTTCCCCGGAGGATCCAGATCGAGTGCATCAGCCCGATACAGGTCGACGCGGGTGGATGATTGAGCTAGAGCGTAAGCCATCTGTGCCTCTATTACGTATCCATGGCGAGAAACACGGCTTGATGTGTCCAATGGGTTACGTAGGGCACGTATGCCTACAGGCCTTATGCAGCTTGACGGTATGACGGGGGACCGTGAGATAGGATGTCCCAATATCGAACTCGAACGGAGGAACAAGCCGCAGAAATGCCGAACAATCCAGTAGACAGGTCTTGACAAGCACGCAACCCCCTGACACTGCAACCAGGAACATTTGCCACCCGCAGTGTCGGTAGTCCCGTCATCGAAATGACCAGGCCCACCGCAGAGGCGACGACATCCTTGATCCCCTACTGTCGACAGCGACAGAGAGACAAGATCGTCGCAATTCGTGAATGTTTGGCTGCCGAGCGGAAAAGTGCTTTCCGTGGGAATGATCTCCGATGAAAATCTGGGAGGCAAGATCCATCGATTTTTGACCGTTGGGTGGTTGGGGCTGGAAGGTTATTCGGGTTGCCCGAGTGGAACCAAGTCGGGGAGAAGTATGGAACTGCACCGCTGGTACCCTCTTGCCTCTTCCGTGGCTAGTCTGTCTCTTTCTCTCGTTTCCTTCGGCCGTATGTTAGGTAGCTGTGCTGTATCGGTGCACTGGAGCCCTTCTTGCGGTCGACAGTCTGCAGTCCATATACAACTTCTCCCTTCCACCTCTTCCATTCTGGCCCCCCTTCTCTTGTCATGTCCCAGCCGAATAGGATCCTCTCGCGAGTATGACACCGAAGCGAACTCGGTCATCCAGCTCTCGGGTGAGGACCGGGTGTCTTACGTGCAAGTATGTCGTCGATAGCCGCAAGCACACCGCGACGTCGCTAACCATCATACCAGAGCGAGACGGGTCAAATGCGACGAGGCTAAACCGTCCTGCAAGAAATGTCAGGCCTCAGGACGCCAGTGTGGCGGTTATCTGAGTCCTAAAGACGCTGCAACCCGTCTAGTTCCTCCCAGGTTCACGTTCTACATGCCCGGCCTGGAGCGTCCCAGAAACGTCTTCTTCCCAGATTTTGACAGTGAACAAGAGCGACTCGCCTTTGAACACTTCTTCCACCGCACTTCTCTTTCCTTTCAAGCCGAATTTTCGACCTTCTTGATGTCCTCTGTCCGCAACCAGCCCGCCATCAGGCATGCCATGGTTGCTTTAGCTGCCGTACACCGTGGCTTCGAATTCCGCAGCGTCCAGGACGCCAATTTTCAGAGTCTCAACAGGGTCTTTGCCTTCCAGCAATACGGACGGGCCATCCAGGCGTTGGTCTATACGCAGAACAACTCATCTGCACTGGAGGATTCGTCGTATCTCCCTGTCAGCGTTCTCTTCTCGACATTTGAATCGCTACAAGGCAACTACAAAGCCGCTTCCGTCCATGTTCGATCGGGAATCAAACTCCTCCAGGAGATGCTCAACGGCCGTGCCCTCCCCAAGTCATTCCAAGTCGTTATGTCCCTGTTGAAACCGGTCAATTCTTTATACATTCCTGATAGAGACAGCGTCCGCCCAATCTCTGGTCCGTTCCTGGGCTTTCTGAGAACTTCAATACACTTGAGGAGGCTCGGAAGAGCTTCCATATCTACCTGGCCATACCCACACGATATCGTCAAATTCGAGATATGACCAAAAGGGAGGGTTTAATGGATGACATGCAAACCAAAGATCGCGTTAGAGACCAGGCAATCCAGACACTGATTGACTGGGAAGAATGGGCTGAAGCATTGGGCAAGTATGAAACCCCTGGTGGGGAGGAGTTCTTGATAATCAGCACCGAAGCGTTTGCCATACGGACATGGCTGGTCATTACGAAGCTCTATCTGTCTATCGACCGATGTAAGACACCGGAGCCTACAGCGCACTACAGCCCAAATCCTGGAACAGCTACAGAAGGGACGGAAGCTTCCGGTCAGGATGCTGACGACCGCCTTTCGGCGGAGATCTACTGGGTTTATGAACTATGCTACCGACAGCCAGGTACCAATCCCCCTCTACCTTTAGAACTTAGATCTAACATTCTCGATTATTCTGGGGAAATGTTAACTTTTGAATATGGCATAGCCTCCGATTGGTCGTCCCCGGCGACCATGCCCCGGGAAGGAAAGCCGGCCTTTACCTTCCAAGTGGGCGCCATGTGTGGCCTGTTCATGAGTGTGTTGTACTTGGAGGATCCATCTATCAGCGAGCATATGATTTCCCATCTACAGCAAGCATCCCGCGGTCAAGGGATAGCATGTGGAGTAGGGACATGGGGGCAAGTGTCATGCGGCGCATGTCGAATCTTAGGTTATGACGCCCAAGAGATCACCGTGGCCTGGGATTCAGGGATCCTTCGGGGAGGACCCAAATCGCCAGGCCTTTTCAGGAGTATCGTGTGCTCTACGTAGTACTACAACTAATTCACTTTTCAATCTACGACGAACCCTCTGGGTTTCCCACATGGGATCGGCTCTCAAGGAAGTGGGGAATGGCGAGGGGCTAAATCCCTTTGAAAATAGGCTGTTCCCGGTCTACAGGGAGATATGATGCATGATAGTTACAGCATTTGTGGTATGTCGATGCCGATTGAGACAGTGTTAACGGACTTGTATTGATACCTGATACGTTGACATGACATCTCAACTGGCTCCAGATGCCCCGGTACGACGTATCCAAGCCAGTCCAGAAGGGTACGAGAGATTCGTAATGTGGCTGCATACGGCAAGCAATGCGGAAATAACCGGTCACTGGGAAATACGCGCATTGCTCGTCCGAAGAGGGGCACGACGAAGATGGCGACGCACACGACAGTCCATGGGACGTGCGTTTCATGTTCATCTCTCTATGTTGCCGCCCGGGATTGCTCGGATGCACGAGTGATGTCCAAAAAAGCGCGAGATACCGGAGATCTCAGTCGAGTAGTACGACCCACCTCAGCGCTGGGAGATTTCCAACCCTCTCTACCATTGGGATTGACAGGTAGGGCCGGCAAACGGGGAAGCTATTGACGACCCCATTGGCCGGTGGCAGAAATGTCAACTTTCCAACTAACCTAGATGCTGCGCAATCCTCAAAAGAGGGTCGACTCGTCGCTCGAAACGTTAGCCTGCAGCAGTCCCATCCGCCTGAACCAGGTAACAGAGATGGATCTTAAGGGCCAGGGGTACATCGGCCCTTTTCCACGGCCTTCTCCATCTCAGATGCAGGCGGACTAGTCCGTATGAGGAGACGGTCGCGTGAGATGGCAGAGTGTGTGGTGGTGATGCTGATGGGAGTGGGGCACACACTCGTATATGACTAGCCCTGTTGGGCATCTATGGAGGCTCAGCAGTGCCCTTGCGCCTCAACGGCCATGCCCGAGAGGTAAACTTTGGTTGAGATTTCCGAAAGTACCTTTACGCCTGGGAAATGAGCGGGATCAACGGAACCGGCCCACTTGGGTGGCAACTTGCGGGAGTCGCTGGTGAATCCACCGTTTCAAGAGGAATATTGCAAACACATTTGTGTGGATGAGTGAGGGCGTGGTACTGCAAAGTGTATGAATCATTGAGGCCTCCTTGTATCCTGGTAGCCCAGTGGGTGCTTGATGTTCTCTTGGACAACTCAGTGCGGATGTCAGACGGGATAGAAATGACCCTTCAGGGCTGCACCGTATGCCACACGGGTATCATGGAGATCCTCTAGTGACTCCGAGCTCTCGTCGATGAATTGGTCTAGTGCA
Organism: Aspergillus micronesiensis; assembly: GCA_039763685.1. Lineage (NCBI taxonomy): Eukaryota > Fungi > Ascomycota > Eurotiomycetes > Eurotiales > Aspergillaceae > Aspergillus > Aspergillus micronesiensis. The sequence goes on along the minus strand of JASHHO010000082.1, from coordinate 3,123 downwards.
CGGGGCGAGCAGGGCTGGATATGGGGGCCACACGGCTTTGAGATTCGGCATCTAGTTCGGCCTCATGTTCGGGGTCTTGCTAGACTCGACTTGCTGGCCCGATCATCGGGGCTGATCTCACCTCTCCCTGTCTGTACAAGGGCCCAAGGGCCCCCTTGGACCTTTTCCCCAGGAAATCGTAAACCGTTAGACAAAACTCAAACCCTCGTCGTGAGACATTCCCGAAACCCTCATCTCCTGGCCAAGGCGACGTCAACCCCAGTGAGCCAATAGCTTTACAACCGCATGCCAAATGCAGTAGTACCCATGCAGGCCAATACACGAGAGGGGAAATAAGCTATCACGGACAATAACAGCTGTATCCGGCCGATGCCAATCGATCTGTAGCGGAGAAAATTTCCGATCTACAACGCCACTGGGGCGATTCTTGGCGACGTCTTAATCCTAGTCCGTAGTAGTAATATAGTAAGAGGCCGTCGATTGGAAGAAAGGACTTAAAAACCGCTCATCTTGGATCCATCGGCATTAACAAATCACGGATCTTATCAGCAATCTGTGCAAGAGTGTAGCGGCTCTGGGGGGTTGAAGGCTGAAGTGGATAGATGCTGCTACTGCTAGTAGTTAGCCTGGCCTTGGAGGAATCCCTGTCGTGCCACGTGGCGAGCATGCGTACAGAACCAGTCTATTGCTTGGGACTGACTACTAGTCGGTGTCTTCTTGCCTATTGGAGGAAGGTGGACGGAGATCATTTCCTAGGTTGCTAGATCGTGAGGAGAGCTAGTGCTGTCGCATTGCGTTGCCACGCAGATTCTACCGTGGTTGCAGGACTGCTGCCGATGGTCGGGGTTGTTTGAAGACTAGCGAGGAAAATAATACTATTGGATGGTTCGTCTATGATCTTTCCCCCGTCTCCTGGCGATGGCTTTATCTCTGATCTTGTTCGGGTTGAGTCAGGTCTGATCTACTGATCTACTGGGCCGTCCCAAGAGGACTCTCTAGGACTTTCACTGTAACCCTGGCCCACTTCGCACGTGGGTTCTTAGCTTCATGTTTGCCCTTGGAATGTTCTGGAACAGGTCATAGGCCAGCGATGGAGACCGACTATATTCCGTAGCTGATGCCTCTAGAGTAGACAAAAAAAAGTTGCAGATTAATAATTGATTGGGTATTTACCAAACATAATCATCACAATTGTGATAACCGTAACTAACCAAAGCCACGCCACATTCCAAATCACATCCATCGGCAGAGTTCCGAATGATATCCTACGTCTTCTCTAGTGCTAGGCAACTTCTATACATCGGATGGAATGGGCGGAGATTAACGTTACCATTCCTGGCGATTCTCTTATTGACTTCCTTGGACGGTTCGGCCCTACTAGGTACCTACGGAGTACCCAGTACACAGTAGTGCCCTGGATCATCTTGGTGACGTTATTGGTGGCGATCTCTCCCCGACCTGCTAGCTTCCCTAATGCAGGAAGGTGTAGTTTGCGTTGGGCTGGTGATGCAGCGTACCTTGACGGTCTACGTTGTGAGAGCTGGTTGGTTGGTGGTTGGTTGGTTGGGGTTGTGTGGATGTAGATGTTTGGTGTTCTGCGCAGGATGAGATGATATGCAGGGACTAGGGCTTCTTCAGTACAGGTTTTGATATCTGTTCTCGCGTCAGAGATGCTAGACAGTGTCATCCACATTACAGACACTACACCCTTAATTCTACTGGAGTTTGACCGCTTCTGAGGTTGCATACCCCGGATCATGTCTATCAACAAGGTATACGAGTCATGCCACAAGTGATGCCGACGGTGTCACGAATCACGAGACCTAGTATTTATTCCTCGGGTTGTAGGTAGTGCTAGTAGCTTACATTGTGGTATTAGACCTCCGAAGTATTGTGAATGCTGGTCCGGATTATGGGTCTACAAGGTGGGTACTGTTGACTACCTATCCTGTATGTATGAGTACGCAACTAACCCATGTGCGATTGGCAATGTGCAGCACCAATCTCCGCAGATCCGAAGCTAACCAATCCTGCTACAGGCAAGGGTTCAGCGATTGTTCATCTCCAACTACGAGTCATGTTGACACTGGACGCTAATTCGGAGAAAAGTACTTTTGCCACCTGGCCTACCAGCGGACAACTACCGCAGTGGCAATTCGCATCCATGGTACATACACCAGTCTATCCAATCTCGCATTCTTCCTGCAATCACATCTATGTCTACGGATTGCAGTATCCCGACACTGAGAACATGGGAGGTACACACAGTTAGAATCTTTGGTCTCCTTCCTGTGACGCTGATCCTCTGGAGAGTCCCCAATATCACCTGCGGTTCCTACGTCAGTCGCATCTAGTCAATGGGCCCGTGGCGCTGTGCCTTGGAATTGCCGCAGAGACCAGATCCCGGCCGGGCAGTCTCGAGGTCGGCCTCTCAGCCTCCATATCAGTCAGGCCTGCGGGATCAGACGGGGTCTTTGACACCGACGATCCTGCCTCAACTTACTGCTGCCTCAGCGGGTTAGTCAATTGCGAGTTGTTGGTTGGTCCACCGGGATGTATCGATGTATCCCGTGTGGGTGTCTTTCCCCAGGTTCTAGGCCGTTGGCCGCGGGCCCAACCTACCTATCTACATTCAGCCCCTGCCTCAGTATACATCCCCTTTCCTATCGGTGTATGTCTCGTCCTGTACATATTTAGCGCATGTGCATGGAAAGATCCAACTACGAGTCCTTGTTCCCTGGTACCACGCAGAAAGAAATTTCAGGCCACCTGTAAGATTAGTTTCGTCCAATGCGTCCTGTCGTCGCTAAAGTCCGTCCGACTCCTCCCTCAGATCCGACCTGACCCGCGAGGACGAAGGGCTACGGAGTACTTACCCGGTTCGTCCGAGGGTGGTTCCCATAACCTCAACTAAAGGTGGCCCGCGGGGACCGTACGCTGGTAGCATGTACCGTGAAATCCTATGATTGGCTCTCAACCACCCTAGATTGGTATATCGCGCGGGTCATCTACGGGGTAAATTATATCCATTGATTGATATGGGGGGACGCGCACTTTCGCTAGAGGACAATCCTGGTGCTATAGAGTTTGTTATATTTAAGCAGTTCGCTTAACGTGGTTGCG